>CAJNDV010015380.1:13911-25380 GCA_905221635.1 Symbiodinium sp. CCMP2456 | reverse complement strand
CCACCCCCTACAATGCCCTCCACAAATCCGATAACAACCACAACCACACATCCTAAACCCTAAACCCTAAACCCTAAACCCTAAACCCTAAGCCCTAAACCCTAAACCCTAAACCCTAAACCCTAAGCCCAAGAAGCCTCAAAGGTGAGCGTGGCTCCCCGACCTCGCG
Source organism: Symbiodinium sp. CCMP2456 (assembly GCA_905221635.1). Classification (NCBI taxonomy): domain Eukaryota; class Dinophyceae; order Suessiales; family Symbiodiniaceae; genus Symbiodinium; species Symbiodinium sp. CCMP2456. The sequence continues at coordinate 25,211 of CAJNDV010015380.1, read as the reverse complement.
GAGCCCTGGGCGGCTGGCCCAAGGCCTTCGAGGCGAACTTGCTGCGAGGTTTCAGACAAGAGAGTGGGTGGTGGTGGGGGGGGGGCCTCCTTTAGGGGTTTGGGTTTAGGGGTTTAGGCCTTTAGGGGTTTAGGGGTCTAGGGTTTAGGGTTTAGGGTCTAGGGGTTTAGGCCTTTAGGGGTTTAGGGGTTTAGGGTTTAGGGTTTAATATAGGGGCCCAAGTAGGGTTTTAGGGTATAGGGGCCTCCAAATAGGGTTTAGGGTATAGGGCCCTTGATATAGGGTTTACGGTTCAGGGTTTAGGGGCCTAAATAATTGCCTATACTAAATTGGGGGTTTCTCATTATAATTATAGTATAATGGGCCCCAATTCCAATTATCAAGGCCCCTACATTAGGGGGTTTAGGCTTCCTTTAAGGGCTTTCGGGTTCGGGGCTTATGGGTTTATTTTGGGCCCCTTCAGATCTGACGCCTAAGACCCCGAGCCCTAAAAACCCCAAAACACGTAAGCTCCCAGCATTCTGCCGCGGAGGCATCTACTGTGCTACCCAGGCATCGCATTGCTCTGGGGGTGCCGCCCCCAGCCGTGGCCGAAAGGCTTATTGGGCTTAGGGTTTAGAGTTAAGAGGTTTAGGTTTTGGGGTTAGGGCTTCGTTTGATTTTTTAAATGCCTTCTCAGAATCATGACCTGGTTGAAATCTGACAAATCACTGAAGATTCCATCGTGTCCTTAAGCCAGGAACTTAAGCACCATCCCGTGCTTACGGTGCAGGATTCAGGCGTTAGGCGAGCTTTTGGTTGTATGCTCGGAAGCCCAAAGCTTTATAACCAACGGCAAGAATGATCAAAACCCGCTATCTTGCACAACGCAGCAAAGACCCCTGGCACTTTACCAAATCTTCTCATAAGCGTCAGGGTAAGAACCAAACCCAAGACCTTCAACCCTCAACCTCAACCCCTGGAAACCACATAGAAATCCATGTAGGGTTTCTCTACGGCCGCTGGTTCAGGAAATTAGGGATCCCAATATAGATTTGAAATGGTGGGATCCGTAATATATACATATATATATATATAGATCTCTATCTCTATATATGTTTGTATGTATATATATATATATACATATCTGTGTCTCTCTCTCTCTCTCTCTGTCTCCCTGACTGTATCTCTCTCTCTCTCTCTCCCCCTCTCCCTCTGTATGCATATAAAGACAAAAGGTCTATATGCTTTAATAAGCGGACACCAAAGCGGAGCCTCTCAAAAAATTCCTCACGCCTTGATCCCCAACCCTCAAACTTCCCCAAAGCCCTCAACGTGAGGTGACGAAACCCCCTCCGAGCATAGCATCACCTCTTTCGGCCAGCAGCCCATGCCGCGGGCCCAGGGCCGTGAAAGCGCCGGTCGTAATAGGAGCCATTAAAGCAGCACTTTAAGGAGCCCTTGAAGGAGCCCTTATAGGAACCTTCAGAGGGTCCCTTAAAGTGTCAGCGCCACCATCGTTGGCATCAGCATCAATATCGTTCTCATTCGTCGTCACATACATCACCATCAGCATCACCATCACAATCCTCATCCTCATCCTCGTCCTTATCCTCATCCTCATCCTCCTCATCCTCCTCATCCTCCTCATCCTCCTCATCCTCCTCATCCTCCTCATCCTCCCCATCCCCATCATCACCATCACCATCTTTGTCATCATCATCATCATCATCATCATCATCATCATCATCTCCAGCACCAACACCATCACCGTCACCATCATCATCGTTCTCTTTCTCATCATCGTCATCATCATCATCATCATAGCGGGCAGTGCATCACGACCTTCAGGTCGACTCAGCATGACAACAGTAATCACATGCACTGTTCTGCTTGATTGTTTGGCGTGTCACTGTTGTCCCTCTCGTCGCTTGCTTGTTTTTTGTAGCTGTTATTGCCGGCTGTTGCTGTTGAATGGGAGCTCATGGGACCTCAGTCTGTTGTGATTAGTTTTGGCATGTATGTCGTCAGCATAATTGATGTCGTTCTTCGTGCGGTCACTTTCTATGATGGGTCCTATCAACAAGACGTAGCGAGTTGTGCTGTTTTACTATCGTGCCCTGACCGTGACAATAGCCGTGGCGTTTTCCTATCCGCGTAAACCCCTCTCGCCCCGAAACAGCAAGCCTTAAGCCCCCCAAACAGCCTCACAGCCTTAACTCTAGATGCCAAGTGCTAGCCCTGAACGAACAGCGTCTAGCTAGTTGGCAGCGCCGTGCACTGGCCTTGCATCTCCAAGGAACGTGCGCACGTTCTTGCAGAGCTGCTCAGATGCAACTCCAAGGGTCTGGTGATTGTGAGTCTAGAGCTGGTGAATTTCACGCTCCCAAGCTTTAAGATATCAAAGCCAGCTGCGGGGGACGGTGTACAAAGGCAGCTTGAGCGCATCGGTTTTAAGTTTTGAAGACAACCAGCAAGACTCAAGCTTCCTTCCTCGTTCCTTCAACTGATCTAACACCCCTGTTGATCTTACATCGGCGTCTCGCCAGAACTGTGGATCCAAAGCTTCAAAGCTTAGAAAGATCTGCTCTGAACCTCGACAGAGCCCACGGCATTCAATCCTTCGCCTTTACCAAGAATCATCACATAGGTCTATTTGTAATATAATAAACCAGGAAACCCTCGGACCCTATTAGTGTAAGTCTAACTAATATAGACGCCTAAATAATGAACAACATTACTGTTAGGGTTCCTTAGTATAATAATACTATGAAGGAGCCCAAAACTCTATTCTAATCATTAAGGCCCCTACATTGCAGGCTCCCAAACTACCTTTGCGGTGCAGGTTTGACCCCTGGGGCACGGAGAGGCCCCCTGCGTTGTGCGCTGCTTGACTTCGCCACCAGCGTGGAGGAAGAGGCACCGAAGCGCCAAAACAAGGAGGTAAGAATGTCCTTCAATCCCCAAAACCCTAAAACCTGAACTGTAATGTCCTTCAAACGTGCTCGCGCCTTTTTCAGAAGGCTTTCTGAGTCTTTCTATGTAAGATAGAAGCCTAAATAACTACCACTATTCTTCCCTAGGGCTCCTTACCATGATTGCACTATGCAGGAGCCCAACACCCTATTCTAGTCAGTAAGGCCCCGAGATACTTGGCTCAATTTTGCTGCGCCGGACGGTGAGCTTCTTTTTGAAGGAACCTGGAAAAGTGGGGTATCTGCATGTGGGTAGTTCTATAAATTAGGATCCCTTTTTAGGTCCCTAACATAGTACAGCACCCTAACAGGGACCCTAATTTGGAGAACTACCCACATGTACATTACACAACTTTAGGGTTTAGGGGTTGGGGATTGTGTTCGAGTGCTGCCGCATGAGTCAGGGCTTGGGGGAGCAGTGCTGGGGTTTTTGCAGCGATGCAAGCTTGTCGTTGCAGTTGCCGTTAGTTTTGTTTGCAACATCCCATCGATTCCCTTCTGCTTGTTCCAGGCAGTCCATAGCTTGTATCACTTCGGTATGGACTTGTCGAATCCCTGATTCTCCTGGCTAGGTAAAGGCTCCTGGCAGGGTCCGTGCCATACATCCATAAAGCAGGGCCTTCGAAGCCCTAAACCCTAAACCCTAAACCCTAAACCCTCCACTTCCGGGGGACCACGCGTGCAACCCGACAACGCCTAAACTTGCAGCGCCCAGCCGGAGACCTCCTTGCAAGAGTGCTTCCTGCTCCCCTCAAGAGATTTAATATAGGGGCCTTAATAATTAACTATACTATACTATCTTGGGGGTTCTTTAGTATAGTTATAGTATAATATGCCCAAAACCCTATTCTAATGATTAAGGCCCCTATATTAACCAGAAACCTAAATCCTGTTGCCAGGAACGACTCCCTGGCAACCCTTCGCGCTTGCCAAGCCCGGCAGACACTTGGCGATGCTAAGGTTCGCGTTCAGTGGATACATGCATGCATTTTCACGTACGTACTTCTGTACAGAGCCCATAACGTCGTAAAGTATGTGCATACATGTGTATATACATATATATATATACATATATATATATATATACATATATATATATACATATCTATAGATATCTCTCTCTCTCTATATATATATATACACACATACATACATATATCTATATACACACCAAGAGATTTAGCGATGTATACCTACGGGCTCAGAGCTAAGGTCGATATGGGCCAGGCGTCAAAATAAGCCTAGCACCCTCAACCCCTCCCCCCCGCCTCCCCCTCCAAAAAGATAACCTAAGCCTCTCGCACCGTTGACAGAGCCTGATATATGTATGCATATACTTTTTCTATAAGAATCCCCGTGACGCTCCCAACGAACCTCTAAACCAGGGTGGCCGCTCAGGTTCTACAGGAGTTCCTTCAGGTGCCGGAGGACAAGGCAGAAGGCCAGCGCTGCCTTTGAGGATCCACACTACGAGGGTATGGATCAAACCCTAGACCTTAGACGCTAAACCACATGCGTGCCTGCCCAATAGGGTTGGGAGATGCTGCTGTTGCAGGCGGACACCAACAAGGCCATCACATCCCAACCCTAAACCCCAAATCCCGGCTCTCAGCCCGAATTCAGAAGTCTGCTGGCGCATGAAAGGCCTGAATCTGGACCTGGATGGCTTGGAGGACAAGGAGGAAGAAGACGAGGAGGAGATACCCGAGGCCCTTCTAGGGGGGGGGGGAGGTCGGCTCGGGGTGTAAGGCTCCACTGAAGTTCCACAGCACAGAAGGTTTAGGGCTTTTAGGGTTTAGGGTTTAGGGTTTAGGGTTTAGGGTTTAGGGTTTAGGGTTTAGGCAGCATGCACTTAGCCCTCTACAAGTTTTGAGGTGTGCTTGAAGCCTGGGTCGTTCATCTCGGTTTTCTGGGCCTCCGGTTTTGGACGAGTTCTGCATCGACTTTTTCAAGCACGGCTCGACCGGCTATGAAGAAGGTTCTGCTTGCTTAGCGGCTTTCAGAGCATGAAGCCTTCTGAACAGATAGCAGCCCAGTCTTCTAGAATCCATAAAATAACAGTCATGTTAAAACCCTTCGAAAACACCGCTCTAAGTGCCTAAGAATCGAACACTTAGTAACGAACACCCTCTCTTTTAACGTTGTCCTGCTTGCAGGCACGCGCGACAAGCTCGAGCCCACACGATCTGGAAGCAGGACGGCCCGAAGGGCTCGGACCCCCTACACCCCTATACCCCTGAACCCCTAGACCCTATGCCCTAAACCCCTGAACCCCTAGACCCGAAGCCCTGAACCCTGAACCCCTCGACCTCTAGACCCTAAAAGCCAAATCCCCATACCCACCGAAGTCCTCAAGTCCCGAGCCCGAGGCCCAGAAGCCCGAACCTCGAGGCTCCCTGAGCCCTGCAAGCGAACTCCTCCCCCCCCTTTCACACAGGCGTAGCAGTGGCCGCAGAAATTAGTCGTCGTCGTGGTCGTAATAGGAGTAGTACTAGCAGTAGCAGTAGGAGGAGGAGGAGCAAGCAGTAACAGTATAATAAGGTGCTCAGGGCAATCGTCTTCTTGCTGGCGAGATCTGGTGAGCATCACTGCGATATCGGCAGCAGCAGTGCTCGTAGCAACACCCAGGAAAGGCGGTAAGATGCGATGAGAAGCAGCTGGCAGATGCTGGCAGTAGCAATTCCTCCAGTCTTTCGCAATTGCCCGTCCTAGAGTCTAAGAGTTCCAGCGGCCACAAATGCACTAGCCTTCCCAAAATGGGAGTTTCCGAAAATTAGGGTACCTTATTTTGGGGTCCTTATAATATAATAAGGGATCCTTTTATTTAGGGTACTATATTAGGGTCCCCTATCTTCGGAAACCCCCTTGAATGCACTAACCTTCCCAAAAGCGGCAAAAGCGCTCAAACTTGGTCCGCAACCCGGCAAAGTTAGGACCGCCTGCGACGCCATCCTCGCCCAGAAGGCCAGCTGCAACGAAGCACAGATGTTCCTTCCTGGTTTAGGGTTCAGGGTTTAGGGTTTAGGGTTTAGGGTTTAGGGTTTAGGGTTTCTCAGGCAAGTTATACAAAACTCATAAATACCATGTCCTCAAAGGGCGTGTTGCCTAAAGACACTGGCAAGCAACAACCAGACGAGCAGCTGTGATCCCAAGTAGATCCTGTGACGGACCACCTTCCGATCTTCAGAGCCACGCCAAGTCGATGTAGGACACGGCGACCGGGTGCCGAGTTGCTGGGAGTCAGCTGTGAGAGCTCCTGGGACGAGGATTCATGAGACCGACACGTTCAGAGGGATGGGGCCTTCGGCGCGACACAATGTGATAGAACATTTCTGGAGCCATGGCACCTGCGGCATACAGCTTGACAGCACGTACGCCCACATGTGTACGCACATGGGTACGCACATGTGCATTCACATGCGCACGATGTATGCATAAACATGTGCTTTAGTATGTACGTACATGCATATGTGATGCTAGTGCGTACCTGCACACATGTCGAGCTGAAGTTGAAGCAGCCGCACGGCCTAGCTTGAGCTGTGTCTCTCGGCTGTGAAGAGAGTAAACAGCTTCAGCCAGGTTTCCATGCACAGACCATACCCAAACACACATTGCATTGTATTCAGCGTACTCGCGTATGGTCAGTGTATTGCTGAAAATCAACCCTGTTCCAAACCTGTTAAGATTTCAAGCGAAATCATGATTGATGGATCCTGATAGGGTCGCCTCGGCTCCGTTGTCCCACTGGAGTTTTTGTTCATGCTGTTTCTTCATTTCGTAGCGACTCGAGGTTTGTCACGAAGAAAACACAACGCACAGCCATGCAACACGAAGCCCACCTCTAAGACGCTGAGGCACTTCCAGACGTCGGCGCTCCAGTGTTGAGTCCATGCTGGGACTCGGGGACAGCCGCCCGACAAGCACTGGGGGCCTTGAGCACAACAGAACGCACGTCTTAGGAGAAGTAATTAAGGGGTCATTTGCCCAGATGGAAAGGGAGGGGGATGAGGGGCCGAAGCGAGGCCGCATGAACGATGTTTGAAGCAGAGCTCCGTTGCAACAAAGGTATGTGCACAATCCGGAGCTGGTTTTTCTCAGAGCCTGGCTTGTGTAAGAGATGTAGACGATATTGTCTGATACTATCATATTATCTCATAATATAAAACTTTATAAAACCCTATGCTTCCAAGGACCTTCTAGTTAGGGCCCTAGACCCGTAAGGACCCAATAATAAGGTCCCTGGAAGCACAGAGAAATACTTGCCAGGCTCCCAACCCTAAACCCTAAATCCTAAACCCTAATCCCTAAACCCTAAACCCTAATTCCTAATCCCTAATCCCTAAACCCTAAACCCTAAACCCCTAAGCTGAGACCGGCCCAGGCCAGGCGATCTCTGGCTCATTGAGCTCCCCGGACTGGATTTGCTATGGGGGCGGTTTGAGTTTGATAGGTTTGGGTTTAGGTTTTTTTGGGTTTAGGGTTTGGGGTTAGGGTTTAGGGGTGTTTGGGTTTAGGGTTTAGGGTTTGGGATTCAGGGTTTTGGGGATTTCTGTATATGGGCTTTTCCTTGGTGGGAATGATGCGGTGCGCTCAGGGGCTCAGTAAGTTGGGGCATCAACGCAACTACACGTACAGTCGCAGTATAGCTACTTCTCCAGTAGATTAGTACAGCTACGTATGTTCTGAGCCAAGGTATGTAGGACAGTTGTTCTGAGCTCGAGCTGGTGACTTTCCGCTCAGACGCACTCTCAAGTATCACATGCGTCCCCTGTAGAAGCCTGCCTGCTTTGGGTTAGGGTTTAGGGTTAATGTAGGGGCCTAAATAGTTACCTACACTATTTTGCGGCTTCCTTATTATAACTCAAAAGTATAATATACCCCCCAAAACCCTATTCTAATTATTATTGCCCCTATATTCAACCCGTGAAAGCTTAAACTCCAAAATAAATCCTTGACCAAAAACCATAGGCAGATTAATTGGCCCAAGACGGAAGAACATCTCCTTATATCCTTGTCCTACACACCCGAATGCCTAAACTCTTAACCCTTCTTAAGCCCCGAAGTCTGCCCGATTAGCCCTTAGGCCTGACACGCCAAGCCCTAGCCCAAAAATCCCCTAAACCCCAAAATCCCAAACCCCAAAATCCTAAACTCCTAAACCCTCACCCCTAAATCCCAAACTCCTAAACCCTAAACCCTAGCCCCGAACCCCAAAATCCCAAAGCCCAAAACCCTAAATCCTAGCCCCGAACCTCACGATCCCAAAACCCAAAACCCAAAACCCTAAACCCTAGCCCCTAACCCCTAAATCTCAAACTCTTAAACCTTAAATCCTAAACCCCAAAACCCCTGAGCCTTTTAATCCCCTCACTCAGAGCCGCTCCAGGCGTCCCCAGCAACCTCCAGGGGCCTCTTCTCGGCCTGGTCGCTGCTGCAGAGCAGGAGGCCCCTGCTGGTTCAGGGCTTAGGGTTCAGGGTTTTAGGATTCAGGTTTGGGGTTTTAGGGTTTAGGGTTCAGGGTTTAGGATGTAGGGTTTGGGGTTTAGGGTTCAGGGTTTAGGGTGTAGGGTTTGGGGTTTAGGGTTCAGGGTTTAGGGTGTAGGGTTTAGGGTTTAGGGCCTGGGATACAGCAAATTAGGTGGAGGCCCTTGCTGGGGTCCGGGGATACAGAAAAGGAGGTGCGATGCGGCTTTGGGGGTTTGGGGTGTAGGGTTTAGGGATAAGGGTTCGGGGGTTTGGGGTTTAGGCTTTTTTTGTTTTCTGGGGTGCTAGATACAAACAAGGAGGAGGTACGATAAGGGAGGGGACTTCTAGAAGGGATTTTCCTGCAAAGGACTTGACTTGTTTAGTGGTCAGACAACCGTAAACCCTAAACCCTAAACCCTACACCCGAAACCCTGAACCCTAAACCCTACACCCTAAACCCGAAACAAGATGACAGAGTCACAACTCATACAGTTTCAGGCCGCAGTGAAGCGCTGCGGCCAAAGAGGCCCTCCCGTGCCTCGGACCTGCCACCCCTTCATTCAACATGAATATGTAACTTTATTATAAGATGTATGTATGTATGTATGTATGTATGTATGTATATACATATATACATATGTATATACACACATATGTATGTATATATATATATATATATATATACATACATATATTTATGCATACATATATTTATGCATACATATATATATATATATATATATATCCCTGCAAAGGAGGCCTTGATCCCAGAAGCCAAGAGCCGAAACCCGTAGAGCCGGGGACCCTTCAGTCGACCAGCGGCCGGCTCCCGGACGCGGAGAGTCAGGCGGGGCTTTGCATGTGTGGGGCCATGGGTTGTAGTAGATAACTATTTTAATTAAGGGTTTAGGGTTTAGGGTTTAGGGGTTGTAGTAGATATTTAAGAGGGTTTAGGCTTTAGGGTTTAGGGTTTAGTGTAGTAGATATTTTAGAGGGTAGCTCTCTAAACTAGGGTCCCGTTTATGACCCAAAAAATAGTACGGCACCCTCATAAAACAACGACTTTGAACGGGACCCTAATTTGGAGAACTGCCGAAGAGCATTTTCGGAGTCGTGGGTGTGTGCCTGACTGCCCGAGTCAGCATGCATCACCATTTTCCGTCATTGTCACCATCGTCATCATCATGGTCAATATCATCATCGTCATCACCGCCATCTTCATCAGCATCATCGTCACGGCTGCCATCGCGATGGCAGCCACAAGCACATTCTTGGCAGCATGCCGTGGGTCTCTTGCTTGGCGGCAGTTCCACTTTAAGGTGGCTTTCCCCTATCTCAGGTTTTCACTGGCATGAGGAATTCCGATGTGATCCGAGAGCATGTGTTTGTGTGTGGGGATCCTCCGTATCAAGAAACCTTCGGGTTCAGACCATTCCATGAGGACCCCTGTCCGCCCAACACATGCTTGCGTGGAGCAACCAACTAATCTCATAATTTTCAGGCCTAAATAATTACCAACATTTACAAAGCCCTATTCCAATTATTAAGGCCCCTACAGTAGCGGCGCTGCCTGGGTTTATGGAGATGTAAAGGCTAAGGCCTGGCGGCTAAGTTAGATACATGAGGTTCAGCGTCTCTGCCTCGGTTCCCGGGCCCAGGGAGTAGGGTATTTGCAACAGGAGACAGTGAACTACACCATCCACGTGGCCGCCTCCAGCGCGAGTACTGAAGACTCCACCGTGGTACAGGAGACTGGCTGTGTGCTGTAGTGGAGCAGAGTGGAGGTATGGCACACTGTTCCTATGACTGTGATCTTGTTGATGAAGACACGGATGACCGTCTTTTGGTGCCGATGGCAGGCTGCAGTTGAACAGAGAGAGTGTGATACCCATCACATGGAACCCCTAGCATCACTGGGAATTGCATGAGTTCTGCCATCGCGTAGTTGTTCGCCGTACTTCGGCCTCCGCAGCAGTCAGGTGCGGGAGCTATTTGGGGGTTTCCGAAAATAAGGGGACCCTAATATAGTACCCTAAAAAATAGGATCCCTATTATAAGGACCCCCAAATAAGGTACCCTAAGTAGTAGGATCCTTATGAGAAGGACCCCGAATAAGGTACCCCTAATTTTCGGAAACCCCATTTCTAGGGTCAACACACCAGGGCCTAGTCTCGGGATCGCAGGGGGAGCCTCTTCCCCCAGGTGGAGTCTGTAATATAGGGACCCAAATCATTACCAATACTATTTTGGGGGTTCCTTTATTATAAGTATAGTACAATGGGCCCCAAAACCTTATTCCGATTATCAAGGCCCCTATACTATCAGCGAAAGAAGCCATGTTCTATTGAGTGCAGTCAGAAGCATCGCATTGCTGAGTTCTCTGAGCCCTTGCAGAAGGACCCGCGCTTTTTCATTGGCGCACCCAAAGAGGCCAAGATCTACGGCGAAGCGGTTCAGGATGGGGTTGCTCAGGATTCACATGGGAGTTTTTTTTTTTTTTTTTTTTGGGGGGGGGGGGGGTGTGTCAGGGATTTATGGTGTATATGAGGGCTTATGATGAGCCTGCCTTCTTAGACAGCCTTTGGGATGCCTGAAATCGAGTTGTAGTCATGCAGTTGCAGTTGCAAGGCGTTTTGCAGCTTGGTGTACGGGTGTTGAGAAGTGTAAGGCATTGTAAGGAAGTGGTGGCTTTGTGCGCAGACATCGCTAAACTTCCCGAGCATCAGGAGAAGCTACCGATTGTCGTGTCGCATGAGTTCGCCTCCTCCGTCGCGTCAAGCTGTTTCCAGAGGCCTCCAGCGGCATTGCAGGGTCAAGTCTTGCGATTTTGAGCTTGAAGCCTACGGCTCGGGGCTTGAGAGGTGTGTATATATATATATA
>CAJNDV010015369.1:41339-58130 GCA_905221635.1 Symbiodinium sp. CCMP2456 | reverse complement strand
ACCCACCCACCCACCCACCCCCCCGCACCAGCCCATCCGCCATTCGCCCGTTCACCAAGAGAGAAAAGGAGAGACGCCGAAACACATAATATGGCATCTTCTCCGGCCGGTCCCTCACTGTCTGTACGAATCGCGAGACTTCCGCCGGTGAACTACGGCACACAGCAGCTACTTTCAACTGGACTCCCAAACTCTTATCCCGCAGAACCAGAGCCCCGATGGGCGGCATTGGTGGGACTGCGAGGTTAAGCAGGCAAGTTCGTCGGCATATGTCCACCGCGCGGCTTGCAGAGGGAAGACACGACTGCAACAGGCGGAATGTCCACGGAGATGAGCGATCACACCAGCCAGCAATGCTCTCTGATTTTCTTCCGGAAACCTCATGGCACTGGCAGCGAAGATCTGCGGTTCTCGTCATAAGCGGTCCCAAAGAATCATTTTTGGCTCCTCGTCCGTGTGCTTCTCGTGCTCAAGCATCGACACCAGAAGCTTCGCGCTGGCGTACTGAAACGTGTGATACAACACAAGGCCCAAGAAAGGAATGTAAAAAGCCACAAGTACGACAGTGCCGAAGCCGCAAAGGAACCAGCCGTGCCGGTACACAAAGATCCGTTCTTGCTTATAACTCAGGCGATATGTGTACTCACTCAGCAGCTCGGTGCTCAAAGCGACCGAAGCTATGTACCACTCATAGAAGCGCAGGAATGCTGTGGCTACCCCGACGTTGTCGAACATGAGATAGGCCACAACGAGGTTCCTTGACTGCTGGGTCAACGGCTAGGATTCCTCAAGTGTCCCCTAAGACTCAGCAGAAACACCTAAAGGTAGGAGCTGCACCATACCTGTCCGAAGCACCCTAAAGCCGCAAGTGTAAGAGATACTCCAAGGTGCGCCAAGAGCATCAGGAGATTACTTCGATTCCACAGCCGGGCGTGAGGCGTCGATGGGCCCGCAGCACCCGGCTGGCCCTTCTTCCCATACTTAGGGTCGGCAAAGACCCGGACCTGACAGATTTAAGCTTCCAGTCCCTCCGCGCTGGAGAGATCTAAAAGTACTGGTCCGAGGCTGGACTGAGCCTAAGCTATGCAGAGGCATTGGAGGCTGTTTCGCGAAGAGGCTTTCAGGTCTCAGAAACCCTTCCGACCTTCCTGTAGTACTTGGAGTATTGGGTGTAGAACACCGTGAAGACGCTCAACGCGTGCTGCAACCGTCGGAAGCCCATTTTCAACAAGAAAACCACCACGGAGAGGAGTACCAGCTTGCCGATGGACTTCAGGGAGGCGAGCAGCCACATCCAGTACCTGACTTGCAACATAATTTCGTCAACACGTCGCATCGGCTTATAGCGTCAAATCCCCTCTGGTGTGTTCACTGAACGAATCTGAACGAACGAAACCCCAGTTCTCAAAGGTGATAGCATCACGAACATACCACCATGGTGCATCGCTTACCAAAAGAAGAAATGGACGCACTGCTGACTGAACCATGCAGGCAGGCCGAGCAGAAACAAAGCCTCTGTCTGAATGTGAACGTGACCGTGTTGATCCTGTATCCGACAAGCCAGTGCTTCCGAAACCCAAGAAACCTTCTAACCTCGAAAGATGTGCAAACACTTGCGGTACAAGGCAGGTAATATAGGGGCTCTAACAATTATATAATAGAATGCTGTCTTGTGTGGGATTTAGGGCTATATTCTAGTATTACAATCACAATAATTACAAGGAAAATCTCTGAACAAGCATGAAGTTACTTGGAGCAGGGATCGCCTTCCTTTAGGGCGTTTGGGCTCTGCGGTTTCCGGCTGGGGGGCTTCGTTTACAGTTTACATGACTCTTTCGTAAAGCATATCGTTATAGGGGGCTTAAGAGGAATTGTAACTGTCTGCTAGTCTTTACTGCTTTGGTGCAGTCTCCGACGCCTACTGACCATCAAAACCAAAGGACCGAGACACCCCTAAACCTTAAAACCCTAAACCCTAAAACCAAAGGACCGAGACACCTGTCCGACTGCACAGGCAGGTTGCAGAGGCCTTCCCGAAGCCTGGGGTACTGCTCCTGCACCGAGCCAAATCCGGGTTTCAGAAAGTGTGGGTAGGGGGCCCTCTTATGGACCTTAGCAGGATGCACGTTGCAATGATCCTCAGCGAGTTCAAGCGCCTCTTCTGTTTAGACCCTATCCTTAGACGCATGACCCCAACGGCATGCTCACTCTGTAGACCGACTAGACAGGAAAGGCCTGACCACACGGCCAATCCATCTTGTGTTATGCATGTGTTAGGATTCTACAGCATTCACCAGCATGTGTTGTCCAGGCCACTATGCAACACAACCGCGTAAACTTATGCGATCATCGGATCTGCTTGCCGACGTCACATGTTGCGATAGATCCGAGTGTCAGAGCAATTCGATCTGAGTCTCACGAGGCTTTATGTGCACGGTCCCTGAACGTCGTGAAGCTAGTTCCCATGTAGTGTCTCAATCAAGGGAGCAGCGGCGCTGATGATGCTTAGCTGCTACAGGCTTAGCTATAGCCACGTCGACATTTCATAAATCCTGCTTACAACTTCCCCTGAAGCTTCAAGCAAAGGGTTTGCGACACAGAGACGTGGGCTGATTCGGATCTAGGATCCCAGCTGTCGAGCTTTTGGGAAGGGTTCCCACCCCCCACACAACAAACAAAGCGGTCCAACAGCTGTATGGAATCCGTATGGAGCCCGCTTACATGTAACATCCCAGGACAACCCTATCAACACAAAGCCACTGGTCCAGGTGTGAGAAGAAGGGCTTGGAGCTGAATAGCATCAGATTCCTTGAGCGGAGATTGCCAAGGCTTCGTGGAAGAGCTTTGAATCAAGGGCTTAGGGTGTTGGGTTTTAGGGTTTAGGGTTTAGGGTTTAGGGTTTAGGGGCTTGGGGTATGGATGGGTTTCGGGTTTAGTTTAGGGCGGCCCTGCTTGAGAGAGTTTTGGCTTATGATCTCACTGCTCATGTCGGCGAAAGCAGCTGTCGGGTCAGCCGTACCAAAAGCCTCAAAAGGAGGTAAAATGATGGCCCAATACCTGTAAAAGGTTATTATTCTACATACTTTGCAAGCTCAGGTATCTGTCTCTGTGGGTTCGGAACCGATCGGCCGAGAAGCCGCGCCAGGAAAAGGACGATTAGCGGCAGGTACCAGCACGCATCAAAGAGGAGGTTGTAGAAGGTGATTTGGCTGTGGACAGCGGCGGCAGGTTGGTTCCACTCCGGCTTGGCCAAGAAGATGATCAAACGAGCAAGATAAAACAAGAGGTGAACAGGTATTAGCAGAATCCCACACACCAAGCTTGTCACCAATACCGAGATCAACAAAGTCCTCAAGTTGCTTGTGGTGTATCTTTGCTGGGCTTGCCTGTGACTTGTCCAAAAATCGTAGCATCCAGAAATGTTGGCCGCAACACCGCAGCAAAGCTGGTGGGCACCACTGGCGACGGCTTTCTGCAATGACATGGCCCCAGAACTCCACAGCAGTGTCTGCGGTGGCTAGAAGCTCAAGCCTGCGGCGAGCCTACCCCTGACTCCCAAAGCCCAAAGCCTCATCACTCATGCAAGGCATGCACCGAGCAGTGGCAAGTTGTGTTGGAACTGGCGCACTGCTCCCTGATTGCCCGACACAGATCCCGGACTGTAGGCAGCCGCCGGAATTGTTCCGTAGAAGCAGCTTACTTATTGGGGGAGGCTGAGTCCGCGGCATGTAGGCGTGAGTGTTGGGTAGGCTGCGACATCTGCTGCTGCGGCACCGTATGCTGTGGCATGCGGGGCATATGATGTGCCTGCAACGGCTGTTGCGGCAATTGCTGCGCTTTCGCTTGCGACGGCGAGATGTGTGGTGGCTGCCCCGCCACCTGCGGCAATTCACTGCAGGTTCGAATGGAGACCGGGGTAACAATTGCATAATCAATTGGTGCTCGTGGTGCCCGACCGGACTAAGAGCAAAACCTCAACAGATCCCAGGAGCCTGGTAAGTGCAGCCCAAGTCATGTACTTGAAGAGGCAAAAGAAACAGCGCTCGCGCCTGTGCCAAAGCACCCGCGTAGGCATGAGCCTCCCAAAAGACAGGTGGGTAGTTCTCTAAATCAGGGTCCTTTTAAGGAAACCCCAATAGTACCCCACCCTAGTACAAGGAACCCTATATGGGAACGTAATTTACGGAAGTAATCCAGGTGTTGCTTGCCTGCCAAAAACCGAACTTATGGATGCTCACAGCTAATGCTGCAAGGCTTTCTGACAGGCCCGGAAGGTTTGGCTTGGTGTTGTACAGGCTAGCTTCCCACAGATCGCAGCGTCTGACACATGAGTCATACGCAGAGGACGTACGCTTTCTTGCACGAACACTCACACTGCAACCCTGAAACCGACAGTTTTGCGGTGTGTGTTCATAAGCGGTGGCGACACAACGGAACCCCTGATTATTCGCTGGCTCATATTGATACAAGTGTCCTTTCCATCACGGACGCATGATTCCACCTCCCTACTCCTCGCATGAGATGCATCACTCAATGACGGGCCCGACGAATTGGCACGAAAATGAAATGCCAAATCGTTGCAGCACTCAGGGAACCACGACCCGACTCTGGGAGTTTCGGAGAGCAAGGACACCCAAAAGATGCCCTGAAGAGCGAGAAGCTTCAACGGTAACCCCACGGCTTCCAAACCCCAACCCTGCTGCGAACTCCAAGGGAAACTCACAGCACCGGGGTCCTGAAGTCCTCCAAAAGTTGCATTCAACGTTTCACTGTGTTCGCTTTCCAAAAGTTTCGACTGCAGTCCGCTTGAAGGCTCGATCATGCACACCCGTGATAGCCCTAAGGATGGTAAGTAGTTATATAGCTACGACAGCAATTTTCAACAACAGCCGAGGAAGTGGCCACACACTGCTCTTGTGATATCTGATAAGTTCCCGCCGGGAACCTTCCAGTTTTCCGGGGCAACTGGTTTGCCCATGCTAGGCTTCATGCAATCAACCCTAAACCCTAAACCCTAAACCCTGAACTGTAGGAGTCCCAGATCTTAAGGTGTTTACGTGCGCAGCAGGTCCCTGTCAGCCATGTCAGGGACGGTTTAGGGTTTAGGGCTTAGGGCAAAGAAGATGTGCGGCAAGGCCCACTCGCGTCAGTCAGAGCTGCAGATCATGTGTTAGCATGGGCGGATCAGTTTGTCGAATGCTTCCGCCTCAACCCTAAATCTAATGCGAAAAAGATCCGAAGGCCTAAACTCCTCAACTTGTTGTATAAGTTTTAAACCTAGTCGGCTCCTAAAATGCTCTACATCTGCTCGGTGGCTTGAGTCAGTAAGCAGGCGTACTCATGCAGCAGGCGCTGCAGGGGTCTCGACCGAACATTCAAACATTCCCTGGTTGGGCTACGTTAAAGATCATGCTATGTAAGCCAGTGTAGGAGACACCGTGGCCTACAGTATGGCATGGCTCGCTGCGAAAGCATGGTTGAACTAGGCCTGCAAAGCAGACACCAGATCGAGCTGTGCGTTGAGAGGGGGACGATGCGCCTGTCAAGCTGAAGAGAAATCAACACGCAACCTGAAGATGATTATGGTCGCCGGCTTTATCATCATCATGACCATGATGACTGCTGAAGACCCTGGCGATGATGAGATGGACGGGACTGACGATACCGATGATGATGCTTCAGAGTTGTGCCACAAAGCAAAATCAATAAGACACTTTCCAATTCGCATAGGTAGTATAGCAGTCGTATGAGTCTGTTTTACAAGCTTCGTCTCAAGTGCAGTATACAATCAAGCTCAGCATTCCAGATAGGAAGTGCAGACAACTACAACCACCAACACATCGTCGTTTCCGGTTACCGGTTGTTTTCCGTACAGAGCAAGCTCACTAGGTGGAACCGTCAGTTGTCGCTCGCATTCATGTAATCTGTAAACTTCTAGCAACAAGCTGAGAAGCATGGGATAAACAGCCAGGTGCTGCAACCCAGACTTTCGAAGCATTAGCTGATCCAGTCTCCGAAAAAGCGGCTATCTAGGAAACCCATGGATACCACCTATAGTCTCCATTGTAGTTCCTTTTTTTGGTTTAACCAAATAATTAATATATATATATATATATATATATTAAGGACTCTATAAGGTATCCCCAAAAAGGAACTACAATGTAGACTATTGGCAGGCCCTGGCCAGGCTCCGACTGCAGCACTTTTCAAGCAATCTGCTGCGCCGCCCTTAGGGCTCGGTCTCGCAGAACCGAGCGAGGATTCCGCAAGCGGGCAGAGCCCCGGTCGTCCTCATCCTCGATGTCGCTGTCTGAGACGTCGCTGAGAGCCTGGTCGGTGGTGCTGCTTTGCCAGCGGCCGCGGTTCAGCACCTGTACTTTGGGTGCTCGGCTGGTAAAAGTGGATTCAGAGAAGGAGGCCGCACGGGCCGCTCCCGGATCCAAGGAAGCGATGAGCTTGGAAACCGTGAGTCTCAGCTTGCCTTTCTGCACGGCTTCGTGAAGATCTCTTAGGTGGACGGAGTGCATGGCCCAGCCAAGCTGAAGCAGCTGCCGCCGGCGCAGCTCCGCCGCACCCGTCACCCGATTAGCTGGCACTGTCAGGTCCTGTAGGTCCAGCACATCAATGAGGTGTCTCTGAGCCCGGAAAGTAATGGGGACGCGGTGGCAGCCCACAATTGCCTGGGCCTGGTGTGGCACGTGGAGTTGCGACAAAGTAACCGTAAGCCAGGTCTCGTAGCTGTACCTGGCTGCAGCAATCTGCTTTCGCCGCCGCTCTGCTCGGCGTGGCTGCTGGCGAAAATACTGATCCGGCCGTGGGACTTCGAGAGCTAATTCCAACCACTCCTTCACATCCGAAGACAGCTGCGAAGACCTGAGGAAGAGAGGTCGTTGCTCCGTCAAGAATGACAAGCCCAGCTACTACTGTATGCCCTCCAGCAGCATAGTCAGAGCTTTATCTCAACTTTTTTACACCCCCAGCAGGCAGGGCGATGGTAGTTTCGCAAACCTACGGCTCTACCGGCTGCAGACCAGGAAGAACTTGCAGGCCGAAGGAGCTCGGTGTTGCCGATCGCCTTGTTATGCAGCTGCCAATGCAATGCCACCTCCTTCGAACTTGGAACACGGGAAGCTTTGTTCAGAAGCTACAGTAGGTAGCAGGCGCTATCTTTGCCTGCCCAAGCGCCTTCCCTCGCTCCCTCTGTAGACTTCTATTCGGGATCTCCACCGCGCCTGCATCTGGTGCATCTGTGTGTATACGATCAGGGTGCACTGTGTTATCTGTGTCTGCTCATGCGTACACTATATGTAGACATACTGCGACGCTGCATGCCTGGCCGGGCCTGGCTGCAAGGACAAGCTGCATTTACCCAGACGAAGCAAACACAGCAAGATACACTTCGAGACCGTGCAAAATCTTGCATGTCACCATGGACGGACTTCTGCGACATCAGACCATGGCCAATGTGAACGGTGTCACGGCCACATCTGGACGTTTAAGGATCCCTTGTCGTAAAATTAGCATCAGCCCGCCGATCCTGAAGCTGGCGCAGCCCGCTGCCACACCAATCTTGCCTCGTGACGGGATGCTGAACACACAAAAATGGAGCGAATCCAAGAAATTTATCATGCTACAAGGAGTGGTTTTGTGTGTCGAATATACTTTCTACATATATATATATATATATATCTGTCTGTATGTATGTACGTATGTATGCATGTATGTAGGTGACTATGTATACATATATACATATGCATATATATATATATATATATGCACACGCAAGCAAACGAACACACAAGCAAACAAACAAGCAAACGAACAAACAAACACACAAACAAACAAACAAACAAACAAACGAACAAACAAACGCAAGTATATACATACATACATACATACATACATACATACATACATACATACATACATACATGCATGCATACATCCATACATACATAGATACATACATACTACTTAGGTACATACAAAAACACATACATACATACATACATACATACATACATACATACATACATACATACATATATATATATATACACACACACACACACCCTGTCTTGTGTGTCTGTCTGTCAGTCTGCCTGCCTGCCTGCCTGCCTGCCTGCCTGCCTGCCTGCCTGCCTATCTGTCTATCTATGCACGCGTGCATGCGTTCACTTCGGTATTACTGTTGCTGTGTTTGCGTGCGTGCATACCCGTGTCCACGTATGTCATAACGAGCATGTCTGCAAGTATGCGATATGTAAATGTACATGGATGTCGGTCTGCATCGCATGCATATAAGTGCCTCCGTAAGTGCGCATGCATGCACCGAATTGGGCAAGGAGTCGACCGTGGAATGCGTGATTCGACATGCGAGTACAGGGTTCAATATGCGATTACACAGAGGCGATATCTGCCATGCTTCCAACTTCAGTGCATGGAAACCACCCTCGGCTTAGTTGTCAAAGCATTGGCAACCCGTGCTTGCAAATCTTGTTGTGTATATTTATAAGGACCCTGACCGGGGTTAGGTGGGGAGGGGGGTAGGGGGCCTGCATATCAGGAATAAGGACTTGAAGAGGCATATTTGAAGAGGTATAGTCCCCTACGCCCTACCCCCGTCCCCCCAATCCCTCTAAGAGTCCCTATGATAAGGGCTTGCAAATACATGCAGGTCTGCAGCTGTAGCCAAGCTGCGGAAACTGCCCCTGCAGGCTCGAATGCCTTGACAGCCACAGACACTCTGCTAACTTCCACAAGCTGTCCTGCATCCCTAAACCCTGAACCCTTACAAATCCTAAACTCTGAACATTTATCAAAAGTGACCCCCTCTAGCCCAGACCCTTATGAATCCTAAAACACTTACAGACGCCAAACCCCTAAACCCGAACTCCTCATCATCTGCAAAATACTCAACCCTAAAACCCTACAGACACAAACGCACACACACACACACACACACGTAGCCTAGTGCGTTCGTGTGCTGCCCGAGAGCAGCTCCGAGAGAAGCGCCAGCGGCGGTTCCTCGCCGAGGACAGCACTGGCCCAGGCGAGGCGGAGCAAGGGCCTCCGGTAAAGGGCTTAGGGTTCGGAAGCCCTTTGGAAGCGGGTGTTGAGGGTAATGTTATTATGTTTCACTATAGTAGAACTATATGGCAAGTATGCGGGGATATAATTTCTCATCAACACATCCCTCAAAGGGTTAATACTCGAGTTACGGAAGCAAGGACGTAGTAAAGGTATCTGAGGTTCGATACTTCGAACTAGCTGTAATGTAGGGGCCTAAATAATGACCTACACTATTCTGGGGAGGTTCCTTATTAAAATTGTAGTATAATGGGCCCCAAAACCCTATTCTAAGTATCAAGGCCCCTATATGAATTCGGAACAAATCAAACGCCAACTGCAGTGTCAGATTCGAGTCGAGCATGGTCTCGTATTCGCTCACGTTGCACTGCAACACCGAAACCCAGAGGGTCCATGTACCTAAATAGTATATACATTGGCCCTAAAGTACCTATATAGGGACTACATTAAGGCCAATGTATACACTATTTGGGCACATGGACCCTTAGGGAAACTATCAAGTCAGTACGGCCTGTTATACAACGGCCCGAAAATACATCTCCTGGCTAGTTGCGAGAGTTGTCAGTGGATTTCAATTCCCTCTTGGGATCTCACAAAGAATTGATACTGCGCATCATACCTATAGTCTCCATTGTAGTTCCTTTTTTTGGTTTCACCAGTTATTTAGTAAGGATTCTATAAGGTATCCCCGAAAAGGAACCACAATGGAGACCATAGGTATTCTCCTCCATATACCCCTCCAAGAGTGCCGCACAGGCGCGTTGGGGCCGGGCGTGGCTGGAAGGCCGGCAGAGGCACCTTCTCATGTAACACTGCTTCGTTGCTATTGCCGGTGTTGGTTTAGGGTTTAGGGTTTAGGGTTTAGGTGTTGCAGGAATCCCATGACCTTTCACACCAATGCCCGCTTCATCACATTGATAGAAGACACGGACGGGTTCATTACTCCGGCCCTTTGGGAACCACAGTAGGCCCTAGGGAGGAGATAGAGGTCACCAAAACAGTTATAACTCTTAGACTTTCTGAATGCCCAAACGGAACTTCGGGGTCCCACGCTCCTCGGAACCATGTAACACTTCGATCCCTAAGGGTCCATGTGCCCAAATAGTGTATACATTGGCCTTAATGTAGTCCCTATATAGGTACTTTGGGGCCAAAGTATACACTACTTGGGTACATGGACCCTTAGGGGATGCAGCTTGAAGCAAGCCCAGAAGCCCCTTGAAACCTCAAGCTCTTCACCCCTCTGCCACCTCGTCCTCATGCAAAGGCAGCACACCCTCTGCTGCAGGGTACAGGCGCCTCCTGGGCAAATCCCCAAACTCGTATCTCTGCTGAAAGGCCCCTGAAAATCAGCATGAAACGTGTACTACTATACGTATTGTAAGGACACCTCAGCAATTCAAGAGTATGAGGGCCACAATGTTAACGAGAAGCGGTGCGCTAGTCTTGCCTTGAACTCTAGCCAAAGTGGAAACTGGTCTACGAAATTCCACGACTTAGCAGGCTCACGAGGCACAGTGGTTATATATATATATATATAGAAACATGCATGAATGCATGCGTGCATGCATGGATGGATGGATGGATGTGTGTGTATATATATATACATGTATATATATATATACACATGTGTCCATCCATGCATCCATGCAATACGCAAAAGAAGTCCAGGCTCAGAAGGTCTCGACAGAATCGGCGATTCCATTCCTGGAGCAGTCACAGGCAAGCATTGTTGGGCCTTTCGGTTCAGCACACAGGAGCAAGCCTGGGAAGTGGGAACCTCAAAGCGAACCTCATAGGCAAGAAACAAGAGTTGGCATACAATGTTCGTGAAACATGGGGCTGACATGATTCAGGGGATCAGGTTCCTAGGGCTGAAGATCACGTCATGCAACGAAGATGCAGCGAGCAATTGCATGACGACAGACGGAAGAAGTATAGTGCTATTCTGGAATGGTCTGGATGTGTTCTCGCTCGAGATTCTCGTTCGCTTTGCAGACAGCTTGGTGCCACATACATGCCATGCACAAAGCTTGCGTTGCCTTATTTGCCATACATGGTGCAGAAGACACAGTAACACTGGCACACTGCGGTGCTGCAGGTGGCTTAGTCACACATGTCGCAGTCTACGATAGGCTGAGTGGGCAAGTTGGTGGCCCCATCGAGGCCCAAGTTCTCCGAGAGGAGCCGACATCTGCAGACACGCGTAAGTCCCAAGCATCTCCAAGAACAGCACAGGAACTGCCAAACCCCGATCATGCTGAGTCCAAGGTCCTAGCTCATCCAACTCTTCTGGGGTTTAGTACTGCAGATGAAAATGGCGATTCGTAAGATTGAAGCTAAGATACTTGGATGAAAACTGTAACAAGGCTCGATTTGCCAGGAGAGTTGTGCGAGCGACCAGGCAAGGTCTGCACAGGAATCTGCAGACAAACGCTCCAGCTCGGCCTGGAATGTCAAGTTTAGGTTTCAGGGTTTCAGGTTGAGGATCAGGTCGTAGGTATTTAGGACCGGAGAGAGGGCACCTATCTTGAAATTCCTTTCGTTGCTGAAACTGCTTAACCATATTGTTAGGGTCCAATACTGCATAGTTGGCTTAGCAAAAGAAGGAGCTGCCATGGAGAGACTACAGGTAGCATCAACATGGCAGTGTCGGCCCAGCCTGAGGGCTTGCCACCAGCACGTCGAGCCAAGCCTCGCAAGCTTGGCAAGAGTTGCCATCGAAATTAAAACGGTTTGGCGGTCTAGGGTCTAGGGGGGGGTTTAGGGTTATGGGGAAAGAAATCAGCTACCATCATCCAGATTCAGACGCCCACGGTCGGACCTGTACCAGTAGCTTTGTGTTGAAAAGTCGGCAGCATCACCATGACCAGCACCAGGTCGGGACACGATGTCGATGTTGGAACCCTAAACCCGAAACCTTCAACCCTAAAGCTCATGCGTGGAGGGCATAGTGTCGAAGGCCGACCAGCACCAGGTCGGGACACGATGTCGATGTTGGAACCCTAAACCCGAAACCTTCAACCCTAAAGCTCATGCGTGGAGGGCATAGTGTCGAAGGCCGACAGGCGAGCCAAGCGAGCAAACTTGACAAGAATCCGAAACCTTACCTATAGTCTCCATGGTAGTTCCTTTTCTTGGTTTAGCCAATTATATAATTAGGGTCCTATAAGGTAACCCGAAAAAGGAACTACAATGGAGACTGTAGGTACCTTCTGAATCTGATGCCACCAACACTTCGGTGTCAAGCGGAGATGCTGACACAAGCTCATGCATGCCCACATGCTCATTCATCGCAAGTTCGGCCGGAACAACAAATGTTCGGGGCCCAGTGTGGCCAAACAGACAAGATGCAATTGCATGGGAGGGGGGGGGGTTGGGTGGAGTTTTGGGAGCAGGCACTCACGCCAAGACTGTTCGCAACCGCAGGCAAACACTTGCCAGCTTGCGTTTTTGACAGGACTGCAGCTGCCGTGTCCAAACCAGGCAACTCACGGGGCTGATGCCGACAGGCTGGAAACGTGACGAGCCTGAGGATTAATCAAGCTCGGCAGAGGACGGGATCAGCGATTGATCTGAACCTCTTTTTGAAGGAGGGTGCCCTTCTCTTTTATGGAAGTTGTAGGTCTGACAACAAGCTGAGATCCAAGGAGCAGCCCGAGATCCGGCGATGCATACAGAAATTAGTGACACGGCTCTCATGATACACCGTATGTAGCTTAAGTTATTTACGGTTGATTATTTTGGGTATAGCCTGAATGGCATGGTGCCACACGACGGACGTTGGTGACTGGATGCGCTAATTCCAAACCTTTGCTAGTCGGTTTGATCTGAGGCGCTGCACATCGAATAACGCTTCAGCCCGCTTGAAAAGGCAAGTCTACTACACCGTGCATTACCTGCTTTCGCAGGTCATCAACCACTTCGACTGGATAAGAGGTGACGGTGAAAGGGCATGTGATCTTCTCCCATCACAGGCATCCTTTGTGAACAGAAGATTCAACAGCACTGAACACTAAGCCAGGCAAGAAGGGATTGTTAACAGGATCTCATGCGAGTGCACAACAGCCATGGAGATGGGAGGGCCCATCCAGAACTGGAGGAAGCAAAAGCGAACGCTGAACAGAAACAACACGACGCGAACGATGACGATGCCGGTCAATGTACATGGCTGCACAGTTGCACAGCAGTGCAAACCTGTTCTCTGACATGTCAAGCACTCTAGCCAACTACCTCAGTCACACTCCCACCCAGAAGTTCTCCCCTAAACCCTAAACCCTAAAACCCTTGACCGAAACCCTGCCTGAGTGTGTTGATTCTCCATGCCCAGACAGGCGAGTGCGCGAGCGACAACCACCTGCGCCTGGATTCCCACTGGATTCCCACAAAACCGTGCTGGGAGGGTTTAAGGTTTAGGGTTTCCGAGTCCTACATGGAGTCCTGGGGAATATAGGGGCCTTTAATGTTTGAAACAGGGTTTTGGGGTACAATATATTGTGGTCATGCATTATAAACCAAATCCCAAAGGCAAAACCCACCCCCCGGACCCTATCTCGTGCAGCTTTCTGCTGGTTAATTATCTGAAGATTCAGTAGGGCTTTGGGTTTAGGGTTTAGGGTATTGTTTTGGGGGACGCAGGCTGGCTGAGGACGTTGTGTAGGTTTGAAACCCACCTAGTAACTTGGCCAGACACGTCGGGCCTCTAAATCCAAGCGCTTGCCCATGTGCTGGTTGAAGCAGTCCTGATTAAGGTTTAGGCATTGCATGGGGTCTGGGGTTGCTGCTAGAGACAAGGACCACTACGATGTCAACTTGATATTGGGGCCTTCGGTCGTTGTCAACTGCAATGCTGCAAAGATACGTGGGTGTTGGGCGCTGGACACTGGAAGGAAGTACGCATAATTTATGAAAGACAGCAGGAAAGTTGCTCAGAACCCGGATCTGCTTGTACAGACGCAGGAACACCGACTCCTGCGTTCGCCTTCCATGACAGCAAGATGGTGGATTGCTGGGGAAGGGCTTAAACGACACGAAAGCAACGCGCCGTCAGTCCTTCAAGGCAGATTGCAACTTCCGTCGCCGGTGGAGGTGTGCTGCGACTTGTGCACGACTCCTGACAATCTCAGCAAACGATCATCAAAGAACGGTGTTGAGCTCCAGCTCTGCTGATTGCAGCAGAAGAACAAGCTAATTGGATGACCAACGGTGGTCTTGGGAGAAGGTATGACGTGCTGAGTCTCCGGGCGACATACACGCAGCGGAAAGCCCTCCCCACGTGATATCCGAACCCTCAGTGTGAGATGTCGTCACTGCCCCGACCGTGCCTTGATTTCTGAAAAAACCGTCCACCATCCTTGTTTCGACGTCATTCTCTCTGCATGCAGACTCGAACCCGACCCGAAAGGGTGCAGACCCCTCTTGTCCGCCGGGGCAAGCAAGATGACACGACCTTTGCTAGTGCCGTGGGGTGCCCGGTGATTCAAGATGAAGACCCTTTGGGATCAGTGTCGAGTGTGGCGAAGCGGACCATGGCGACGACAGCTTAAAATGCTGAGGGTCATGATGGTACAGGTGCTGGAGATGAAACTGATGATGATAGCGATGATGTGTATCGAAGGATGATGACGCTGGTCCCTTCATTGATGCAAAACCCTGTGAACCTCACCAGAGCCTGACCGAAACCCTCTCCTCGACGGGAGATCGCCGAGGCTTTCCAGCAATCCCACCATCCTGTGGCCAAGTTTGGAGCTGTATTACACGTATATGATCGCATATTACGTACCATACATAGTCGTGGTGTCTACACTTGGGAGCTTGTGGGGGGGGGGGACCCTAAACCCTAAACCCCTAAACCCTAAACCCCTAAACCCTAAACCCTAAACCGCTAAACCCTATAACCCCAAACCCTAAACATGGCTCTGCACTTTTGGGGGAAAGTTGGAGCCCCAAAAGGCGGCCTCGAGGGCCTGCTGTTTACAAGAAGGCCATGCTGCCTGGGAAGACTCAGAGCCTCTGACAAGACCGTCTCGTCGTACACTCCACCAAACGGCTGTCGAGGCTTCAAATTCTTAGAATAACGTATACAGTATACTATAATATACTATAGTATACAATATTCTACTATAGTCTACTATAATCTACTATAGTATACTGTAAGGTACGATCAAAAAAAATAAAACAGTATACTATATGACAGTAGATTATCGGATCCGAGGGGCAGTAGGAGCGAGGTTTTGGACTTCTGCAAGGCCACCGGAAGGCGATCGCAAACAAGCTCCAGGAGAACTTCGTCCTCGACCTCATCGCACTTCGCTGTGTTGACACGCAGTTGTGAGCTTGAAGTTGTGAAGTTCTTATCTGTGCTCACACAGAGGTGGGGTGTTACATGTGCAGCAATCCCTCTCAAGCTCGGCACTGGGAATTAGGAATCCCCCTGTTGGGCTTATGGGATTCTGAGATATAGTTCTTGACCGACCTCCTTTCTTGGCCAAGAACCCTGAAGCGCAGCATGGATCTACACAACTAGTGTAGGTAGACTGTTGTCTTTTGAAAGGTTGATTCAGCTGATGCCTTCACTCTAACTCCTTGAACTCCACCAGAGAGATGTTCCCGACAGCATTGCTCAAAAGGACGATCGCAGCAAAGTGGGCTGCACGACGCTCGGCAACCGCAATTCGAGAGACTGGTGCCATTGACATCTGTTTCGTGGATGTGCTGCCCGAGTTGTCGAAGGCTCGGCTTGGTTCGAATGCACATCACAATTCCTCAAACGCTCACTATCGCCTATATGTGCAAATCATCCCAAGGTCTTTTCTCATAGCTTTCCATGCACCAACGAACTTCTGCAGCTAATTATGCCGCTGGTACGGCATGTCTTCGCACGCTGCATGCTGAAAATGCGAGACGGACTCCGATTGCAGCCCGAAGTCCCGAAATAAAGAACTGCTCATTCCCTAATTAAGGGTCCATGTGGCCAAGTAGCATGTACTTTGGCCTATCAAAGCAGTCCCTAAAAAAAGGTATATACTACTTGGGCACATGGACCCTTATTGTTCAGTGCCAATTCCAAATTCCCACACTGAAAGGAACCTGAGGAAACTGCCGCGCTCTCTCAATCCTTGCATCCGAATCCTAAACTTACACCCTAAACCCCGACATTGCTAACCCAACAAAAATCCTAACCTTCCAACGAACCTAAACCACAAACTCCCTAAACTCCCAGCTCTTATAATGCCCCACAAGGCCACAAGCCAAGAGACTCGGAGGTGTCGCAATGCTTCCAACAGATGCAGCACGGCCTGATTGCTAATTATATTGTTTCGACAACACAGGCATCGATCAATGATCCTGATACTCCATGTTTTTATGATGCTGGTGGAACCAGCCGAAGAGTTACTCTAACTTGTAGCTGTCTGCCCGGGAGTCAGATGCCGCGGCAAGCGGTTCTTGACGTGCCAAGGTGAATGTGCAAGCATGGTTGCTGGTACGGTTCAGGCTTTGTTTTGTGATAGTGTTGAGCAGGGCATTTCCCTCGCGGAAAGTCTAATTCTTAGGCTTGGAGTCGTTCACCCAGCACTGAACAAAACCATCACCTCTCCAATCCTTGTGTCGGCGGCTTTTCCTTTGCTGCTGAACATACAAGCCATCAACGTGGGCGGCGTAGCTGTTCATCAAGAGATGTGCTGGCTCAGATGTCGGCTT
>CAJNDV010015369.1:16032-35737 GCA_905221635.1 Symbiodinium sp. CCMP2456 | reverse complement strand
TATATATATATATATAAGTATAAAAAGGAGTTCTATAAGGTTTACTATAAGAATTACTGTCACGATTCAGATGCGGGAGAGTCCGAACATGTGGGCTCAGGGTCTGGCATATCCATGTTGTAAAAAGAAATATGTGCCGGTGGCCCTAGGCTACCCGACGGGAGGTTGAGCCAGGAATACAGCGGCTGTAGTGCGAGTCCCAGAGCTTAGGGCCACAAGATAGTGTAGGGGCCTAAATAATTATAGTATGGTGGGCCCCAAATCCCTATTTTAATCATTAAGGCCCCTATATCAGAGTGGATGGGTGATTTCCTGGAATTGCGGAGCAACTACAGGCTTGAAGGTTCAGCGAACTGTCGGAAATTAGTTTTGCCCACCCCCTCCGGGTGAACCTCGTTAAAAACTTCAGGTTAGCTTCCACCTCGTATCTTTCTTCCCACTGCTCTAGCCTTTTGTGGAGATGATTGCAAAAGGAGACATGTATTCTGAGCCCTGGGCCGATTTGGCTTTTGCATGATACAATGGCACAGCAACGCTTCCTGTCTGCCGGTAGAGGACATGCAGAGGACCAGAGGACATGTAGGACAACAGCTTCCCCATACTCAGTGCCGAGGGGCAGACACCTCATGCGGGCCCATGTCCCTCACTTTGGACTGCAGGGTGTCCGCCAGGTCGGCAATGAAATCAGTTTCGGCTGCAGAGGCCTTGGCAAAGGACTCGGCCAAGGTACAAAGGTCTCGCGGTCCGAAGTCCAGCAAAAACGATCGTGCGGCAGGCATCAGGTAGTCTTTAAAGGTGTCGTTATCGGAGCCACCTTCACACAGCGCGGCTGCAAGCTGAACCACGGCCCGAGGGGTGCAGAGGTGCACTTGGTGGTGCACAGCCCTGTCGGCCATCTCCAGGAGCTTTGGAGGGGTGCTTCGCAGCGCTGCAAGCCCCGCAGCCGCAGAGGCGATCTCGTTCACTGGCAAGCCCTCACCTTCCACGATGCACTGTGCCACACCTTTAGCCAGCTGCATTCCACCAGAAGTTCGCAGCTTGACAAGTGCAGGCACCAAGGTTGCAGCAGACTTCGGGGGCAGCTCTTGACAGCGAAGCTCCAGGGTGGAGACCAGCTTCTGTTGCAAAGCCAAGCCCACCTTGGACGCTGAAAGCTCCGCAGAAACAGCAAGGCTCGCCAACACGAGGCTTGACTGTGCAGGGCTCAGGTCGTCGAGACGGTCTTTGGCCACTCGCACCAAGGTGTCGGCTGCCATGGCTGCTGAGCTCGCAAGGGCATTTCCAGAGCCCAAAGCCCCGAGGCGGGCCAGGCCACTAATGGCCGCAGGGAGGACCCAAACCTCAGTGCCTGGCACGTGGTCGCCAAGAGTCGTCAGCATGGGTGGCAACCGCTTGTCCCGAAGTATTGGCAGTCGCTTGGAGCCTGTGGCCTGTTTGGCCAGAAGCTGCAGCGACATTGCCAGCTGCCTGGGCGGCGGATTGATTCGAGGTTGGTCCTAATTATTTGGGCCAGTCATGCCCTGTCAAGAAACCCACATAGCAACACGCAACCTTGATATGCACGTATTTCTCTCATGCTAAGCTTTCTGCACAACACGAGTCGACTGAGCAAAATAGCACTCACACACACACATGGCCAAACGTGCTCCAGAGGCAGCTTAGGTAATCATCCGCCCGACGACTTTTCCAGTCAGTGCTGGGTGACAGAGCCGCAGCAAGGTGCCACAAGTGACGATTATAGCCCCTTTGAGACCTGCGTATGTCTGTAAGTGTTCATCACACGCTTTTTCTAGAGGCCTTAGTCGTTAATAATTAATTACTATAGTAACAGTTATCTATTTTATACTATTCTCAATGAACCCCCAAGAATAGTATTGGTAGTTATTCAGGCCCCCATAGAAGAGAGAAAATCTGAAGCCGAAGGCGCCCCAATCGCCGCGCCCGCTGTGCAGCATCGGTTTCAACTCTCACTGCCTACGTAAAGGAGTCAGGAATTGCGGTTTCAGATTTGGGGTTTAGTTGTTAGACTAGAGGTTAGGGTTGAGGGATCGGCTTGGGGATTCGGGTCTAGGGATCAAGGATTCGGGAGTATAGGGTTTAGGGTTCAGAGAGGAAGGGGAAAGGACGCCAGAGCATGTCTACATTCGTGGGAGTTCCCATCACCTAGTAGTGCAAATCATTTGCAGCCCAAAGAGATCAAAAGAAACATGGTGCAGTATAGAAAAGTACGATATAAAAACCGTCTAGTATATAATTATAATGTATCATCTAATAGTGGACGCGCATGTGGGGACCTGCTTAGCAGATGCCTGTTCGGGAGACCTATTCGCAAATGCACTGTTGCCAGCTCCCTTTGTTCCACGAACACTCGTTCTAGTGTGGACGTATTAATATACTGACCATAATAGATCGGACTCCAAACAAACAAAGATCCTGAATAGTAGGATACCTGAAGCTATGACCCCGAAATACAAGGCCCCTAATTCGTCTGTTGATATCTACTTCGAGGCCCATGTAGTTCAAGACAATGCTGTTTCTCCTCGTACTTCGTCATGAAGGAACGAAATTACCCCAATGCCTCCGGCAGAAGCAATGATGAAGGCAACAAGGCCTGTAAACTCTATATGGAATATATACCCCAAAGCCCCATCAGCTCTCAAGCCTCCACAGCCCGTGCACCGAGGGCCAAGACCTTCTGCAAAGGATAACTTCCTAGTTCTCCACAAATCTGAGAGTATTTGTTGCATTCGGGTTTAGAACAGTGGGGCTAGCGAGGAGTTGCAGAAATGTGATACCTGTTTCCGGGGACTTCATGAATCAAGCCAGTAGCCCGTTCTGCAAGAGATTTGGAATGACTATGCCTACTTGCAGGGTATTGGCCTGATAGGCCTCAAAACGTACAGTTCAGTAAGTTAGGACAAATTTCGACATCAAATGTTTTTTGGTTCAGGCCGGGCATGGATGTTGTTTGGTTTATCACGTAGCTGCACACGCCAAGGCCCCGAAGCCCTGAAACCCAAGCGCCCAAGACACTCAAAGCTCTTATCCCGCAAACGCTTGGGCTTAGCGATACCTGCATTCAACTCGCAGGGAGATGAGCCCAACATTGTCGCATGCAATGTAGCAAGCCGACAACGCCCTGAAGCACGGCCACATTCCGGTTCGGAAAGGAAACTATTCAGTCATTTACAACACGCTCATTCAGGCTCTCGCAGAAGAAATAACATGTGTTGAGTTCAATCGCTCTAGACACAATTCTCCCAGTCCCCTTCCCAAACATTCAACTGCTGGCGCCTCCCCTGCACTTCGCGCCGAGTGGAGACGCTCGGCCACTGCAACAGCATGCTCTGGAAGGCCTGGCACCTGCGACAAGGGCGCGGACGAATATGATGGTTAAGACTTAAAGCTATAGGACGATGAATCATCAACCGAGATAATGGAATGATGTGAGGGTGAACAAGAAGAAGATGATGATAACACTGGCTAGAATGCTAGAGGTTGTGGAGGAGGAGGAGGACGAGGAGGAGGAGGAGGAGCAGGATGATGAGGCACTCGAAGAGATTGCGCGGAAACGGAAGTTGGCAAGATATCCTGGATGACGCTGCTTCTGGTGATGGTGATGGTACCACAACCACAACCAACAGCAACACCAACCTCAATCAACAACAACGCCAGCCAACAACAAACAACAACAAACGACGTCTGGGAGGTTTCTCTACATGGATGGTGTCTGACATGTGAACACTGTGGGCGAGTTGGGGATCCAAAGCCCTTGATGAAGCTCTGCCAGGGCACTTCCAAGCCCTCCAGGAGCCGCGTCTGGGGAGGATCAAGCTCTCGGATCCTTAGCTCGGATTGCTTTCTTGGCTTCTTCAAGGTATAGAGTTTAGGGTGCTTAGCGGCTTTCTCTTTGCAAAGAGGCGGATAAGTTATGACAAGGATCCGTCGGAAAAAAAAACAGAAAAGAGCGTCCTACTATACCTGACAGTCACTTACGGCAAGTAATTTTGGCATTGAGGGTCGTTCTCACAAGGGTCCTACAGTTGCTGAGGTTTCTGGGGGCTCGTCGGTTACTTCCGCAAGATTCAAGCCCAAACCCCAAACCTGAAATCCCAAATCCCTAGCCCAGGAGCCCTCGGTTTTGATGGAGGTTGGGAGGTTCTTGCACTTGTGGAGTATCTGTGGTCCCTGTTTTCCAGCAGTCTCATAGCTAGATGTGGAATCCTTCGGGAAATTCTAGCAGAACCGACACGCCTTCCTGGTGCTGGGATAGCTCGTCACCCACATCATCCTTTAAAGTTCCAGGGGAGCGGTCTCAAGACTAGCTGACTAGCAAACTCCGATGGAGCTGCTCAAACCTGCAGCAGACTTGGGTGACTGACTACTCGCATGCTAATGGTTGGCTGCCAAGTAACAGCCTTAACCCTAAACTCCAAACCTATCCAAATCTTGTAGCACCCCATGCGCAACAACGTACAGGGAGCGCTGAACAACTACTTCGAAGTCCATGCCAAGCCCAACAAGGCATGATGTCATATGTGTCCTGTAAGTCAAGGGCCTTCAACAGCGAGTTTACATATCTTTGACAAACTTATCGTAAAGCATTCATGGCACGCATGTGACTGGTGTCCAATGTGGTGTTTTGATGACACACACACATATGTATGTATTATATTATATTATATTATACATATATATATATATATATATTGTCCGTAATACTGTCAGATGCGCGTGTACTTGTTTTATCCTGCTAATCACAAGATTTTTTTTCAGGTTTGGCGTGTCCATCAACGTCATCCTGTTCTGTATGTCTTTTCCAAGCCTGCAACCTGGTTGCCATGTAGAGCTGCTTCTAGTATGCCATCTTACTGTTGCTGCATGTGTCGCAGTCAGATTGCTCCATAGCGCGGTCCTGCCGCTCGTGCTTATCTTTGAGCTCGGATGTTAAGTGTGGTTGCATGTGGACACGCGGAGCGAATGCAAGTATGGGCTTGCACCAAAATAATTTGGGATCTTCGGGCCGAGAAGACTGAACAGTCCACACATAAAGCCTTCCCGTCTGTCCAGGAGCGAAATATTCCACAGTTGATAGCAACACCACTTTGACCTAAAGCCCAAAGCCTTCAACCAACGGGCCTCGCTGGCGCTTACATAGGTCTGCTTTATTGCTGTCCTAGACAATCGACACGTCTAACTTGGAGTTTGAAACTCGCACATCCCCCAGAAAATACGACCCAAGAAGGCCAAGTATCTGCGGTTCCTCAGAAGCTTCTTTGACAGCCGCGCCATCCTCAGGCATGAATCCCGCGGCATCACCAAAATCCTTGAGACGGGCTTAGGAACTTTAGATTGAGGGCTTTCGTATGTGGGAACTTAAGGCGTCGAGCCTGCGCATTTTTCGGAACTTAAGGTGTCGAGCTTTAAAGTGTTCGCATTTAGGAGTTTAGAGTGTAGAGCCTTGGTATTCAAGAACCTCTGTAATTAACTGAGCTGTCGTACTGAGGAGTTCAAGCTTTCGGATTGATGGTTCGTGACCTGAACTTTTTGGGGGTTCGGATCAGGAACTTGAGGTTTTGGAGATGGGGATTTTGGAACTCAAAGAAGGTGTCACTGTAGTCACAGTGCAGTGTGTCGCAGTTTCGGATTCGGGAAGGGACCTGGGTTTTGGGGGGTGTCGGTTCAGGGCATTAGGTTGGTCCCCTACGGATTTTGTAGAGCTTGGCTGATTCTGACAGCGCTCCACCCATTGTCCTGCGTGTGGCTCATCATGCTCGAACTTCTGTTCAGTTGCAGTAGGCACCTTGAAGAAATGCCTGCTGTCTTCATTTCTTTATCAGTTGGATCGACTTAATTCAACCGGGCAACTACGAGACTTGGCTGCCTAATTAAACCGGTCAACTACGAGACTTGGCTGCCTAATTAAACCGGGCAACTACGAGACTTGGCTGCCTAGTATTTGCTGTAAGCGTTGTATAAGGCTCTAAAGTCTGTAGAATCTATAGGTTTTCGTTTTATCAGGGTCTCAGAAGGCTTTTTCAAGAAATGGTGACCATTGTAAGGTGGTCCTGCGAATCGAGGCATGCGACAACGGCGCGACTGCCCTGCCTTGGGGTCCCTTTTAAGGCGCCAGCCTCCACATAACTTAAGAAGGACAAGTACAGTTCATAATTTAGAGCCACCTTCCCGACAGCCTCCACAGTCTACAGCTGCAGGAATCCTAAACCCAAAACCCTAAACTCTACTCCTCCCCACCCAAACCCTCGTCGCAGCCGGGCTTCGGCGTGGCCGCTTGACAGGGCCTCAGCTCAGTCGTTTCAGCAATCGTTTATAGGGTTTGGGCTGAGGGTTTAGTAGTTCGATGAAGGTACGTATGACTGGTGCGTCAATAAAACCTAAACCCTAAACCTTAAACCCCTAAACCCTAAACCCTAAACGGAAACCCAGTAGCTGAGTACGTGACTAGGCATTCAGGTTTTTTAGGCGTTTTCAAACCATGGCTAGGGTCCCTCGTACGATACGACTCTTTACAACAACTGCTAACGGTAGGTACCTGAACAAGTATCCAACCGGACCCAGTAGTCTTTTTAAGTGAGGGGCCTTATTTCTGATTCAGAAACACGGATTTCAGTCCAGGATGCTCATCCCCCTCAAAGTGATGACACACACAGCCATCAGCACACCAACACAAGCAACACAGTCCCAAAGCAAATCCGGTCCCTAGCGACCGGAGCACGCTCGTCTCTTCCACCGGAAGTCTGTTGCGAACCCTAAACCCTAAACCCTTCAGGGTTTCAGTTTCAGGCTTCGGATCTCTTTGAAATGGTATCACCGTAACAAGAAACGTTCTGATGATCAGAGTATTTAAGGAGAATCACAACTACGAAACTCCAAAGAGTCACGAGCTGAATGTGATCGAGTACCCAACATCCTAAGTGAATCAGTTGTACAACTGCAGTGTAAGAATGCATCTGTAATTTGTCGCCGACATCTGCCAGCATAACAGTAGTAGCGAGACCAATCGGCAACACATGGAGCGGAACATAATGCTAATCCTCCTGACCATGTTGACGACCATACATAAATAAACCCCAGCTCGACACTACGACTAAGGCTGATAAGAATGACAGAAATAATCAAACGAGCAAACACAGAAAATGCGGGAACACCTTGCAAAGAGATGAGAAACCCACTAAACCTCCAAACCCTATGTACCCGGACCCCTACACGACAAATCCCTGAAGAACCAAATCACAAGACGGCAGCTACCTCCTTCTCCTCAGCCCGCTCGCGCTGCTCGCGGCGGCTAGGAAGCAGATGTCTCGGTAAGTCGGGGCGACGATCCGAGATAGGCCGAGAGATTGTAGGCTGAAATGCTTTGGGCTTTAGGCTTTCGAAGTTTTACAGGGTCGGGTTGTGAGAAGAGGATATAGGGGTATTTCTATCTGGCTTAGACATTCAAGGGCAAAGCGGATATTTCATGTGTTGGGAGGGAGAGTGTTGGAGGCTGTGGAAAGTTGAAGGCGCATCTGGGCATGTTTGGCTTCACCATCGAGGGTTTCACGATTAAGCACTTCAGCTTCAAAACAAGACAACAAAAAACAATGAGTCCGACAACACTTGAAGAGTCTAGTCTCCGGTTCCGCGCACTTCGCGCGGCCTTCTGTCTCTGCTGCTCTGCTTCTCGCACCTGCATTTTGCAGAAGCTCACTGACGAGGCTCACGTCACAGCCCTGCAAGTGTAATTCTATTCATGACAGACAGACAACCTACGAGTTGGTGAGCTACGGGGTCCGTATCCCCGATTCTGTGGATGAGTCTTGGCCTTGTCTCCTGTAGGTATGTTTTGATTGCGAGGTCTGGTGCGCATTCCTGTTCAAGCTTCGGAACTCACGCCTCAAGATTCGTGACAAGAGAAATCGTCGCGACGAAGATTCTGACACATTTTCTGCTCTTCAGCACTAGACTACTGATAGCTAAAACTTGGGCTGACGACGATGGTCATGACGACGACGATGATCATGATGGTTGACTGAATGGCTGAGTGATTGAATGATGGATTGAATGAATGAAAGAATGAACAACTGAATGAATGAATGAATGAATGAATGAATGAATGAATGAATGAATGAATGAATGAGCTAATGACTGAGCTAATGAATGAATAATGAATGAATGAATGCATAAATGAATGAGTGGCTGAATGAATGAACTAATGAATGAATGGATGGATGTATGGATAAGGGATGCATGCATGAATGCATGAATGCATGAATGAATGCATGAATGAATGCATGAATGAATGAAAAAATGTGAATGAATGAATGCGAACGAATGAATGCATGAATGAATGAACGAATGGATGCATGGATGGATGGAGGGATGCATGCATGAATGCATGAATAAATGAATGAATGAGTGCATGAATGAATGAAAGAATGAATTAATGATTGCCTGAATGACTGAATGAATGAATGGATGCATGAATGCATGAATGAATGAATGAATGAATGGATGCTTGATTGTTTGAATGAATGAATGAATGAATGAATGAATGAATGAATGAATGAATGAATGAATGGAATGAATGAATGAATGGAATGCAACGGCATGAAATGGAACGGACTGCAATGAAATGAAATAACACATGAGTGAACGAGTGAGCGTGTGAGTGAGTGAGTGAGTGAGTGAGTGAGTGAGTGAGTGAGTGAGGAGTGAGTGAGTGAGTGAGTGAGTGAGTGAGTGAGTGAGTGAGTGAGTGACTGAATAAATGAGTATAAATCAGTGAGTGATCGAGTGAGTGAGTGAGTGAGTGAGTGAGTGAGTGAGTAAGTGAGTCGATGAATGAACGACTGAATGCAGGAAGGAATGAAGGAAGGAATGAACGGATGAATGAAGGAAGGAAGGAAGGAAGGACGGAAGGAATGAAGGAGAAGGAATGCATGAATGATTTAATGATTGACTGACTGACTGACTGACTGACTGACTGACTGACTGACTGATTAATTGTGATGTTTTTAAGAAACATATGAGCAAACATAGATAATGGATATTGGTGCTGTTGCTGTTCATGACGATGATGATGGTAATGACAGTCATCATGATGATGCTGATGGTGGTGATGACCAGGGACATCCTCTTTTCTGTGTACTGCTTCACACCCCGACATCAGGCAGTAAATGTCCTGCCGTTTAGGCGCATCAAGCTTGAAGTTCCACGCCCGGCAGCCCAAACCCCAAATCCCGAAACTCCCTCTCCGCCCCACCCCCCCTCCCGCCATTAACCTCACCTCTTCCCAGAAGGCGCGTGGCGGCTCCTCTGCACCACGCCGAGGTGCTCCGCTGGCAAAGCGGCGAAAGGCTCGGGCCCACATGGCGCCATGGTGCAGGGCTTGTAGCGTACTACGTCTTCCAGATATTCTCGAGAGTCCAGGATGCCTGTGAGGTATGCGGAAGGTATGTCTGGCATGTAGGACTCTGAGCTTGTGGTCGGATTGTTTGGGGGGTGCGGCGGGATGTCGGCATAGATTAAAACACCGCTTGTGCGATTGTGGTGTAGGGAGTTTGCGGCTGATGTGCAAGCGCTCGGGCTCACTATGTTGAGTTGGGATCGGGTTCTCGGTTGCAGGGCAAGTCACTATAGCACGTAGGACTTGACAAGACAGGACACGCAACCGATCTCCTTGATCGGATGTTGGA
Organism: Symbiodinium sp. CCMP2456; assembly: GCA_905221635.1. Classification (NCBI taxonomy): domain Eukaryota; class Dinophyceae; order Suessiales; family Symbiodiniaceae; genus Symbiodinium; species Symbiodinium sp. CCMP2456. The sequence goes on along the minus strand of CAJNDV010015369.1, from coordinate 26,039 downwards.
GAGCTCGAGATTGGAACTGCTTCGGCACGTCGTTTCAGGTCATGCTGCTCTCAAGCCCTGTTTGGCTTTTCAGGTACCCAGCGAGCAGACTCTTGACCAGTCGATGAGCTCCACATGCGAGCGCCCGAGACATGACAGAGCGACGCCATCACAGTTCAGAGGACATATATGCACACCGTTTCCAGTGGCAGACACTCGACGAACAGAGACAGAATTGAAGACATAGGGTCTTGAAACTCGGAGACCTTACAGACACGCCGTAGTTCGAACACCGGAAACCCGAGGTCCAAAGCATTGGCCGCCGCTCATCTGATTCTTTTCTCTTGTAACTGACACGAAAAGTAAGCCCTGAACTCTACTTATGATCAGGAAACACCACAACTGCATAGGTAATTATATAGGCTGCTATACTGCCCATTAACCGTCGTGGCCTGCAGTGGCACTGGCGGGCCCGGAGTCAACACCTCAACTGCTGGTATTGGGTTCATCTTGGTCTTTGCAAAGTTGGGTTTAGGCCGAAGACACGGCAGCAAACACATGGAACGACTCGAAGAACCGCGTCTTGAGATCTAAGAATCTAGGCTCTCGGTCCAAAGCCGGGGAAGAAGACGCTGAAACCTCAAATCACAACACCTTCCCACCTCGTGGCCACGACATCTTTGTCCCAGCCCCAGTCGTGGGGCGGGAATCTTGGTGGTGCACTTGCGCTTCAAGGCTTCGGCAGGGTTTTGAGGTCGAGGGTGAGACACCTCTCAGTGTACACAAGGGCAACTACGAACCTTGTCAGGGTGCTTTCAGCTTTGACAAGGCTAGTCGCGGTGTCCGTTGGTCAGCGAAGTTGCACATCACCAGGCACAAGATGGTTCTCTGAACGCTTTAAAGATAAGTAGTGGCAGTAGCGGTGATTGCTGGGTTCGTCGTTGCACATACGAAGTATCGTAAGCTGGCGCTTGGACAGAAGTCTGCCACGACTACACAGCTCCTCCGAACAACTGCGTCTTTGAACCCTTCCCAAGCTCGTGCTCTGGCACAAATCTTGAAGGCTCCTCCCAATCCCCACAAACGTGTTGTTGCCAGGTGTATATCTCGGACACTCTAGGCCCTGCACTCCAAAAACTCCAGAGCAACATATGCACAGCTCGCGAAGGCAACGGATCCCTTCTGGCCAAGCTGGGGGCGTCGTCATCGTCATCATCGTCCAGAAGCCCGGGAGGCAGCTGGGGCCTCCAGCGTCATCAGCTCGTCGATGAACCGAGTTTGGTTCAAAGTTTGGTTCAAAGTAGTTTTCCGGTTTGGGCGGTTGGATCAGCTTTGCCTAGTTGGGCTCTTTAACCTTCGTCTGAATGCGACCTTTTCAGGCGGTGGTCCACACAGCTAGCTGATGACCCGAACAATCCTTCGTGGGGGTCAGAGGCCTGGATTTACTGAGGGTTTGGGGTTTGGGGTGAAGCCACAACATTGCTAAGGGATGCTCGAAAGAGAGAAGGACAGAGAGAGAGAGGGTGGATATGTGCGTGTGCGTCATGCAGCATGAAAATGAACGGCTCGTACTTTGGGCCATGGACCACGGACCTCATACAAACTCGATCACGCAAAGCAGACGTTGTTTGCAGTCTCGGAAGCATGGAGAGACCTCAGAGATGCCATGGTTCCATCCACCGGTCGCTTCCAACACTCCAAGACCTACCGCGTGCACCTTTGAACCTATGATGCCTCAAGGCCACACGCGATTTAATGCAACTCCCGAACAGCAGGGTGGACGAATTCTTGAAAGCTCCTTGCAAGCATCAGTACAGACAAATAGTTCAGGCTGAAGGCCGAGAAAACTACGAACTACACACTTCTCGAAAGATCGCAACGATACACACCTTCCCGACTCACCGGTAAATCACTCCCGAAAACATGATGCCCCTAAATCCCGAAACTCCGAAACAACTAACGCACAGAACCCCAAAGTCCAAAACACAAACAAAGAACAGCGAAGTACAAAACCTCTCAAGCGATCACAGCCTGGCTTCTACTTTATCTTCCAGGTCTCCTCCGAGGGAGATGGATGGGGGGGATCGGGCCGAGTGTAAGGGCCCAAGAATGTCTTTCGACATCCCAAACTGTATCTATGCATATGCTTCTGTCTATGTACCTACGCAGGCACGTATGCACGTAATAGAGTATGTATGTCGGTATTGGTATGTCGGTATGTAGGCATGTAGACATGTAGGGAGGGAAGTTTGTAGGTGGGTATGTAGGTAGGTATGTGGGTAGGTCTGTCGATGTATGTAGGTATGTGCGTAGTATGTAAATGTATGTATGTATGCATGCATGCATCATGTATGTCTAGTAGGTACTTAGATCGAAGAAATGACAGGTAGATAGATAAATGACTGGATGGACGGACGGACGGACGGATGGATGGATGGATAGAAGATATGAAGATAGCTGGCTATATGCACGTAGAAAGTCGGTTGGATCGTTTGACAGACAGATGGATAGATAGATCGATGGATAGGTAGGTAGTTGGATACATAAAGAGATGGGATAAACAGATATGCAGATAGACGGGGAGATATGTAGGCAGATAGACAGACAGACGGACAGACTGTCTGTCTCTCTGCCTGTCTGTCTGCCGCCTGCCTGGCTGTCTGTTTGTCTGTCTGCATTCTATCTGTCCATCTATCTCCCAAAGGGTCCAAGTACTAGTATAGTACATACTTTGGGTGCCCAAATACCTACAAAGTACTTACTATAATAGTACTTGGACCCTTTGGGTCTGCCTATCTCTTTATCTACCCATTGGCCTGCACTGCATACGTAACTCCCCATCTAGTCTATCTAGCTATCTGTTTATCTATCTGTGTGTCTATTTGCCAGCGCATTCATCCATCTGTCTATCTATCTATCTATCTATCTATCTATCTACCTATCTACCTATCTACCTATCTACCTATCGATCTATCTACCGATCTATCTATCTGTCTAGCTATCAATCAAGCTATCTATCTACCTATCTATCTATCTATCTATCTATCTATCTATGTATCTATGTATCTATGTATCTATGTATCTATGTATCTATGTATCTATGTACCTATCTACCTATCTACCTATCTATGCTATTTATCTACCTGCGTATCTCCGTAGCTATCTGTCCACCTATGTACCTGTGGACAGATCTACCTAGTCAGCTGAGAATGAAGGGTGCATCAGCATACATTGGAAAGTATACCCAAGCTACCCTAAACCCTGAACCCCACAGCAAGCTTGGCATGGTTCTGAGGAGCAGCAGGAAGATGCGATACAGATGCTGCTGTAACGTCCTGATCAATGGAAGAACTACTCATACCGGACCGCAACGCTCTGCTGAAGCATGACTGATGCTACTTCCTGAAAAGACCTATCGAGCCACTAACGAATGGTATGTGCTACAACTTAATCTGCCACAGACATGGACAAAGTGCTTTAACACAGGGAGTGACGGTCCATCACCAGTAATTACCTGTACCATTTATTTGCATCTGGGCAAGGGGCGGTTCCCCCGCTGTGTCTTTAGCCATAGCCAGGCCGATTCCGCAATAAAATCAAGAACTGCCCACCAACCTCCAGTGGCGGTGGTCGAAGCAGAGAGCCTCTGACTCAATCGTTCGGCCGGACCCAGGCAAAGGAAGCAACGAAGGGAGCTAGGGTTCCTGTGTGGGTAAGATCTAGACATCTATATGTCTATATATATATATACATACACAAGCATAGACATATACATGTACACGTACAACTCTGTAGTGTGTCTGTACATGTATATACATATATGTATGTATGTATGCGTGTGTGCTTGCATATCTGATTAAAACATGAATGAATGAAGGAATGAAGGACATAAAGAACGAACGAATTAATGAATTAGCGACTGAATGAAGGAATGAAGCAATGGCGGAGTAAAGGCATGAAGGAAAGAACTAACGAATGAACGAACGAATGAATAGTTGCATAAATACACAATTAGAAACAAAGAAGCAAATAAATAAATAATTTGTATATATATATATATATGCACATGCATACGCACACATTTTAAATAGATAGGCATACCTTCATTATTCAGAACTGGTAGTGCGTGCAAGTCCATCTTGGTGATTCAAGGGCCTATTCTCGCACCTTTTCTGGAAGGTCTGATAGTACAAAAACCAGAACTAACTGCCAGATGTGACACGCAGGGGGTGCAACACACATCCCTTGGCCCTGGGTTCTGGGGTCGTCCTGAGATGAGTAACGGCCCTGAACCTAAACCGCCAACGGCTATTGAAAAAGGCGGTGGTTCGATCTTCTCATCAGAACTTTAGAAGCTTAGAGCATTCATGCCTTTGGGGCCGTTGGGTTTTGAGGATAACTTTGGTCACTGAAATTGGCACCGTAGAACAAATTCAAAGTTAGCAGCGGCAGCGAAGACCATGCTGTCATGCCAACATCATCACCATCGATCATGATCATTATCATCGAAATCATCATGATGATACTCAAAATCACCACCATCGATGTCATCCACAGCAATGAACATGTGGTCTGCACTGAGATTGAACACTAACGACATCTGCAAGCGTAGCATTGAAGCGGCAGCAACCTCGCTCATGATCATGACAACTTCTGCCACGCCAAGGTCGGCACTTGCTTTCGTGGTTGAAGGTATTGGGCTCAAACATCTTTGGCTTGGCCTTCCGTGAGGACATGCTTGAGGAGAAGACTTGAGTTTCGGGGCCTATGCTTGCAGGTGTTGCTCCTCAACGATGGCTAGCCACTCAACTCAGACCACCGCCGCTTGAACTGCGAAGTAGATTGGGAACAGCAGGAGGAAAGAACAGGAGTGTGTGACTCCGGCCCTACGTGACCCAGGACTCTTTCGATGCATCGTGAGAGTCTGCCTGGCCTCCAGCGAAGGTGCACCGGAGGGCATCGGCAGGGTAGGGCCAGCCTGAAGGGTCAGAAGGATGGGCTATGTCAGGCTATGTAACTGCGGCCCATGGCCGCCCCCCATGGCCGCCCCCCATGGCCCCCCACCTTCATCTAAGCAATGAGGGCTGAGGGCTCCAAGATAGAGATGCTCGTGATGCAATGTAGAAGCATCACTTCAAGACCCAGGCGATGAAGCCCTAGCTAGTATAGGGGCCTTAACAATTAGAATAGCGCGTTGCGGCCCAAAATAGTATATTTATATTGAGGAACCCTGACAATGATATTGGTAATTATTGTGGCTTCTATATTGATCAGGCCCAGGACTAAGAAACCCCAATGATCAGACGATTCGTTCTGTTGCACCTACAAGCCAATGCCTTCAGGAGCAGGGTCTCTTCGCTTCAACCGATAGAGGTGGTTTTGCCCAGAGACTCCAATACCCCTTAATTCAGGAATATACGTTAAATCATATTAGGGATCCTACTATAATTTAAGGTGTATTCCTTAGTTAAGGGGTATTGGAGTCTCTGGGTACAGTGGCTTGCTGTCGTCTCAAGAGCGCTTTCTAGCTCTGCAGGTTTCACATCATGGTAAACTAACAATACATAACTGCATGTGAACGGATATGAAAGAGTGCATTACGGTATATCACAACATAGTAGGTTTGTACAGTAGGTTATAGTATAGATTCTGGTAAATCGTGATATATATGTAAGTATAACACAGGCGCACCCGCCTGCCAGTGATATGGCGGGTAGGCCTGCATAGCCTTGCGGGATCACTGGAGGGATTCGGGCCCCAAGCCCGTCTATAGTATTATAGAGTTCTAAATACTTCGAAAAGCGTTTTTGGGATGTGTCGGGGTCTACTTATATTGAGGAACCGTAAGGTTGAATATTGGCAACCTTGAACCCTAAACCCTATAATCCCTAACTTTTGGGGATGTGTGATAGTATACTTAGTATACTTATCATATCGAGGAAGCCTGAAAGAATACTCGTAACTATGCAGGCCCCTACAGTAGGGCACTGGAGCTTTAGCGTCGCGGTATAGAGCTTTGGACATGAGGAGCTGCTCTGAGCAGGAGCCTCGAAGATCCCCTCACAAGATGTGTTGCGCTCCGACAGTCCCTCTTCCGACCCATAAGCGCATGTGTAGGTTTCATTGCTTGTAAGCTCGTTTTATGCAAAGAGTATCCTGCACCCAAAACCTTCCCGAAGCCTAGACCCGAGCACCTAAGGCCCTCAAGGTGTGCAAGGCGGATTCGCTGCTTGCGCTTGTGAACCTACTCCCTACGCCTCCGTGGCTCCCGAATGATGGTGTTCATGCATTGAGGGTTTGAGAGACTCATTCTGCACCACTGTGCGAGGACCTCCCAAAGGAATACTAAACCAGGACCGCAAAGCCACACCTAAAACTCAAACTCCACCGTTGGCCCTGCCTGTTCAGGGTAGTGTTTCCACGCCTGGTAGTCGACCTGCTCGTGCATTCCTCGGGAGCAATGCGTGCATCAGAGATGACAGACTGCAAGAAACAACCTGCGAATGTCTGACGTGTTGCCTCATGTTGCCTTCACCCAGCATCGTAAAAATGCTGCTTGACCGTTGTCGTGGTGTTCGTAGTGGCAGCAGCTGCAGTGGTAAGAATCGTCGTCAACTCATACTGCAGATCGCAGGCATCATGAAACTTCTTGGGCTGCCTGCTCCTATTGCCATGTTCCTCAGACAAGTGACACAAGCCCTGCACTCTCTGGGACCTGATCTCGGAACACATGGAAGTCTGCAAAAGTGCATCAAAGTGCTAGATGCTGAGGGCTCTGGCCTGAGTTCCACGAGGTCTCTGCCCTGCACAAGATCCGCTTCGACGGGGGGAAGGTAAGACTTAGGTTGAATCGAAGACTTTCCGACGGCCGGACGGAGGGCTGGATCAAAGAGTGAGCAAGATGTAACATAAGGGCCATTATCGGGGGAATGGGGTTTTGGAGTATATTTTACTAATTATGACTATAACAAGGAACCGCAAATGCACATGCATTGCTAACATTTAGGGCCCTACATTATAAGTACCAGAGAAGAGTCTAGGTCGCGCCTCGCGTCGTAAGTCGCCCAGCCATAGCCGGGATCCCACATCCTAGCTCGGCGGTGCAGAGGGTCTAGGGTTAGGGTTTAGGGTTGTGGGGGGAGCGTCGAGGCTCAGGGTTTCCGGGTCGGAGTTTATGGTTTAGGGCTTAGGGGCTTTAAGGGCTCTACGTCCAGTCTCGGAACAGGGATTCGGATGCAGACATGCAGGCCAAGAAGTGCAGTGAGGTCGGAACGGAAGCCCTCACCCCGGGATCTCAGTGTGCCTCGGGTACACTGCATCTGCAGGTTGTAACTGTCGAAACACCTTTGTCAGACATCCTTGACCTGAATCTCAAAACACACAAACTTTGTGGGTTTGAGCTCCGACTTCCTCCAATCGAAGTCTCCGAAACCTTTGCGAGAATCTCCACGACGGTCGTCCCCTACAGCTAAAAAAAAACTTCTACCGTGACCTCAAACCCGGAAAACACACCCGGTGCTCACAACACCACAGAAGCTGTGTGTGCGGCCAATCTCCAGAGTTGGACCAATCCTCTCCCGGTGCCAGCATCGCGAAAGATGCCTCAAAACAGACTGCAGTCGACTGCAGGCTTCGTGCAGAAGGCTGAAGGCTATGCAGCGTTTCCTGGCCGGAACCCTTCTCTTGCAAGCTAAGTCAGCAAGTCAGGTTATGCATACAGTGGGTTGGGGGCCTGCGTGAGGGCTCCTGGCCCCGCAGGACTAAGTGGACGAGGTTAAAACAACTACTCTTCCTCACAACGGCACAAAACCTTCCAAGTTGAACAACTGTTGACGTGGACTATTGGGCTTGCCTCTGCGGCAGAGGGACTTGGAACAGTGAGCACGCATGCAAACAACTTGTAAGACCTGTTGCGTATCGTGTCAGAGTCATACGCATCTTGAAAGAGTGCCCCCGCCTGGCCGATAGGTCGGATAGCAAAGCGAAGGATTTCTCGCTTCGGCACTTCTGTGCAGACCAGAGGACAGTGTCACTGGCTACGAAGTGAACGGATAAGACTGAAGTTACTGAAGGGACTGAGATGAATGCTTACGAAGTTCCCTAAAGGCTGCACTGCCCAACTGATAACCACATGTAAGGCTGATCGCAGGGGTCTGTGCGTGTATGTTAGTGGAAGTGATATGTTTTGTCGTGGAGCTGTGGTGCGTGTGGCATGGGAGCAGGTGCGACATGCTCAAGACGGCAGCACCTGTCGGATGCACATTCGCGGCCATGACGTATGCACATTGCATATTGATCTGGCACACCGAGCAGTTCAAGTTGTTCGACATAGATGAAACTAGAGCCAGGCCCCGCTGAATTCAAGCCATTTCATCAAGACCCTAGACTGATACAAAAGGTGTAATATGTATAGCGCAATGCACATGCAGGCTGTACGGCTCCGACCATTTCTCTTGTCTTCGGCATGGTGTCCAAAGAACTTAAGTCCACTCTGTCTGACTTAGTTCCTTGTCTTGTCGTGTTTGTCCACAGCGAGGCAAGCAGAGCAAGCCCAATGAGTTGTTGTACATCTTACGGCAGCCCGCACCGTTGAGTCACTCATAGGTTTAGCCAAAGCATTCCGGCAAAGACCGCAGCGATCGCAGAGCCCGGGAGAATAATAACAGTTTGTTGTTGGAGGCTGTTGTCATTGGGGCATTGCGTTGGCAAGCCACCATCTGGAAGATGCTGACCTCCGTAGAATTCTGTGATTCAGAAATTTCGTGGTGCAGTTGCGTGCTCTACTAGTGTGGTACTAGTGTGGAATTCAAAAGCTAGAGTTTTCGACCCACACAACTCCGCACATGAACGAACCCCCGCAATCGGACGCTTGAGCTCAACCAGTATATCGCTTTCGACGGCATTCAATCAATATGCTGTCGGATCGAATAGGGGAGGGAGCCACCCCGGTTTTTTCCACGCGCTGCAGCAGTCGGCTCACATGAAAGTGCTGAGCATAATTGTGAAACTGACGGCGAACGACAACTGACAAGCTCAACCTTCACATTCAATAACCCTCGTCTGGCAAGCTGTAGCTGCGTATGGCTCCCTCAGTTTGCGTCTCGTCGGCAAAAGAACACCAAGAAGGCCTTCGCACACTTCGCAAGGCTTCAGACCCCTTCAAATCCATTCACATTGGGATCGGAACTTCAACACTACAGAAACAGCACCGCGGAGGTGTTTAGCCCATACAACTCTCACTCACACCTTGATCTTCACCAACGACCGCTCACACCAACACATGCACCAGCAGGGCCGTAGACAAATGTTAGCATCTATCTTCGGTTTCGGCGAAGGAGCGGAGACTTGGTGGCTGCGTAACAAAGCTTTTGAGACGCTATGCAGGATGAAGTATCTTGTGTTGAAAGTTACAGTCACCGACGATCATCTAAAGTGACGAAATGCTGGACCTGAAAGAGAGGCACGGGAATGCTTCGGACACATCCGGGGATCGACCTGCATCGTTTCCATGGCGCACGGTTGCTGCGCAGCGGTGCCTCTCCATTCATTTGCTCTTCCAGCACCTCTTCCGGGGCACAGGCTGGGTAGCAAAACGGATGCCGGTTTCTGTCATAATATTATGAAATGGTAATACAACTAATATATTAATATATTTAATAACAACAACAAACGAGAGTTTCAAGATCGGCTCTTGCTCAAAATGACGGCTAGCAACATCAGCCCAAGCCCATTAACAGACTGAACGTGCAGGAACTCACCCTGGTCCAGGATCGCGAAAACAAGCCCACAGTGGAGCAAGGCAGGAACAAAAGTCGCTCCCATCTTCAACGATCAGCTGGCTGATTCAACAACATGCAGCAGTCACGGTCGTCGCGGTCGTCGCAGCGGCAGTAGTAGCAGAAGTAGTAGTAGTAGTAGTAGTAGTAGTAGTAGTAGTAGTAGTAGTGGTCGTAGTCGTGTAGCCGTAGTCATAGTCGTTGTTGCCGTTGTTGTTGTCGTAGTTGTCGTTGCTGCTGTTGTTGGTTTTG
>CAJNDV010015358.1:39167-72981 GCA_905221635.1 Symbiodinium sp. CCMP2456 | reverse complement strand
ATGTACCCTGAGTCTGCAATCCTTGGCTTGGGGCCTGCTTGGGAGTTTGGGAACCGCTTACTGAGCCTGTCGGACTGCTTTGGGTTCAGAGTCTCGGCTGAGCTTCACCCTGCGTCAACTTTTGGGTGGTTGTCAAAATGATGGTCCCTTTTTGGGTCCTTATTATAATACGGCACCTATTATTTAGGGTACCCCCAAAGGGACCATAATTTTGACAACTACCCATATAGGCAGGCATGGACAGCATCTCTCTTTCTAAGAAAGAGTGTTCTGTGATATCCCGGCTGTACTTTTTTCCGGTCCTGGGGACAACAGCAACTTCTGTGACTGTGCTCCTCCTCAGAAGCAGTCGTGTCTTAGTGCTTGCCAATTCCGATGCTTACCGTGTATAGCGGAGATGTTGGGAGCTTTTGGGAAGAGTCTTTTGATGCTTCGCCCTATTGCGACGAAGCAGAGAAGCGCCAGTTGTTCTCGGAAGAGGCCTGCGCCGCGGCAGCGTGCAAGGTCCAGCTTCTCCAGCGAATCCATCGCCTCAAAGGAAGGCAGCCGGGTGGTTTCTCCAGCGCTCTCTGATTCAGAGCGGGCCACCGGTCGACCGAACAGCTTCTGCAAAAAGGTGTTGAGAACAGCATCGCTGAGCCTCACAATGCTCCGGGCAGGAGTGAAGTACCCAAAGGCAGAACAGTCTCCAAAGTGATTTCTAAAGTGATTTATGTTTGCCAAAGGGCTGGGTGCTTCCCGCCAGGCCTACTTCTTTGATTCTGTCCAGATAGCCTCGCTTTGGCGACAGAGCTTCTGTGTCGGCTCCACAGATGCATACAAAGGCTTATCTGCGAAACAGGGACGGATCATTGTCGACATGGCCAGCAGCCTCGGATCCAGGTGGCGAACACCTTGCACCGATCGAGCTTTGTGCAGCCGGGTCACTCATCATCTAGCAAGAATTCGCTTCCGCTGCTGATGGCATGGCTGCGCACCATGTCCTGCAAGTGGAACTCGCTGGACAACAATGGCGACAAGACATGCCTGAAATCTTCGGGCATGATGTGAGCCAACGTAGCAGGACGACAACTGCAACAAAAAAGGACTTGGCAATGCCACGATCCAGCACCGCAGCGGTAGGCACAACGCCGGTTGCATTGCAAACCTCAGATCTCAGAAGGCTTCCTCAAAGGCATCCTTCGATCGTCTGAGCGTCAGTGTGCATCATCCTGCTGCCAGCCTACGCGGATGTAGTGCATCGTGGCAGAATCTTCCTCTGCTTCGGGCTCTCGCGTTCCAGTCTGCGTGCGAACCTGAGCTGCGCTAAACCCTGAACCCTAAACCCTAAACCCTAAACCCTAAACCCTGACCACACGTCTCAAGCGTGGAAAGCGAGGATGCCTCGGACTGCCAAGGCTGCATGAAGGGCTCTGCCACTGCCTGAGACGACGAACGGAAGCTCCCTACTTGGAGGATGATGGGACTTAGTAAGTATGATTATAATAAGTGGAGGTTCATGGGTAGTTATAAGGAGGGTTATAAGTCCCCTAATATGGGTTATAATTATAGTTAGCTTACTTATAACTCCACTTATAACTACCCATGAACCTCCAAGTACCCAGAGAGCCCAACACCCCTTAATTAAGGAATATACCTTAAACCATAGCAGTAGGACCCCCATAACTTAAGGTATATTCCCAGAGAGCCCAACACCCCTTAAGTAAGGAATAGACTTTAAACCATAGCATATAGGGCCCCCCATAATTTAAGGTCTACTTCCTTATTAAGGGGTATTGGGTTCTCGGGGTAGTGGCGATCCGAAACATCTGCCTCGACCCTAAACCCTAAACCCTAAACCCTAAACCCTAAACCCTAAACCCTAAACCCTAAACCGATCCGACAGACGATGCCTCGAGGGAGAAGGGCGGCATTCTCAGCGCTGGCCGGGCGAGGTCTGGGAGTGACCTGCAGAAGAGCACCGAACCACCGTTTGGGGTTTAGGATACAGTTTTAGGGTTTAGGGGTTCAGGGTTTAAGGTTTAGGGTTTAAGGGTTTCGGGGTTTAGGGTTTAGGGTTCAGGGTTTAGGGTTGCGGCTTGACAGCACCGGTGACGGTGAACGATTCTCGTCTCATTAGACCCAGATGAAGTGGAAGGTTCCCGAAGCAGCTCTTCTGTTGCACGAAGCGCGACACCTTCGGGAAAGTGTATAATTGCGGGAGAAGGATGTCTGCAGTTCTGAGCTTCATGTGCGGGGCTGCGAGAGACAGTGTGCACTACTACACGTAATGAACCTGTCCCGAGCTAGTAGATCGCAGAGGATCGGGCTGACCGATAGCGGGTCTTTGGGCAACTTGGCATCCACTCCCTTTTCGTAGAATATGTTGTCAAATCTTCCCGATCTCCGCACCTGGATACGCTCATGGCAGAATCCTCTGAAGGCAAGATCACGGCCAACAGATCTGGCACCAGTACAAGTGCAGCTGTCCACTAGTGGCATTTCACACCAACCCTGTCCTCCAGCACAGGCGTCATGACGCTCCGTCGCGGCTTGGCCTCTGCGTTTGGATTCCACCAGCTGGAGCCCGAAGAGGTCCTGGACAGGTTTCAATGTCCAGAAGCTTCAACAAATGGGTGGTTGTCAAAATTAAGGTCCCTTTTTGGGTACCCCAAATATTAGGTGCCGTATTATATTACAGACCCAAAAAAAGGACCACAATTTTAACAACCACCCAAATGCAACGGCTGCAGTGCGGCTGTTCTTCTTACTGCTGCTGCTTATTCTTCCTCTCAGCACACCGTCATCATGGTCAGCGTCGTCACCATCATCAGGATCATCATCACCCTCACCATCATAATCATCATCAGCAGCAGCATGATTGTCCTCACGACTATGGTTGCCGCAACAACGACTACGGCGAGGACGATACGACAACGACAACGACAGCCACACCAACATCAACACAAGCACCAGCAGCAGCAGCAGCAGCAGCAGCAGCAGCAGCGGCGGCGGCGGCGGCGGCAGCAGCAGCAACAGCAACACCAACATAATAGTGAACATAGAAACATACGTTACCCTCTTCCGTATCCTCGCCGTCATCATCATCGTCATCACGACCATCATCATCATCATCATCAGCAGCAGCAGCATGAGCATCAGCATCAGCATCACCATCACCATCACAGTCATCATCGTCATCATCACCATCATCATCATCATTATCACCATCACCATCACCACCATCATCATCATCATCATTGCCTTCGTCATAATGATCTCCCTCATCCCCCTCGTCAACGGTATCGTCTTCGCCCTCATCCCCCTCGTAAACTTGATCGTAGAAAGTGATTTGATGTGGTAAGGGCATCAGAGGCAACGAACGCTCTTGCGCTACAGTTCATCACCAAAGAGCAATAACAAGCACTCCCGACGGCCCAGGTATGGATGCTCGGCTGCAGTTCGGCAGATGATCGCCTGCCCAAGCCGTCATATTCCAATCCTCGTGTGCCATCGACATGTCCCCTACTGGTTTTAAGACATCCAGTCATGGTGCCCCTCAGCCCAAATCCAAGGAATCGTCTTTCCAGCCAGAGCTGGCCTCAAACCTGGCACGCGATACCAGGCACTGGTACATCGGTAGCAAGGCACACCGACTTCTTGAAAATTCACATCGCCTCTTCCCGTTGCAGATGGTGATGATGACCGAGTTGCAGCGCGGCATCTCTGCGGAGCATGTCACCAGGTTGATATTACTCACAGATCTTTTGAGACGTGGCCAGTCACGTTCAGGAAAGGATGCCGAATCCCCTGTCGAGCCGACCCTGAGGATTGGATGATCCTCTCGGACACGGTGCCGCTGCCGGCTATTGCGCCACAGGAGACTCGAGACACGAGAGTCTTGTCTGCTTCAGCTACATGTTTTGTGCATGCACGGTGGATCTGTAAGCCCAGATTTCTGCAATAGCAACTGGCTGCTTGCTCAAAGCGGCTTTGTGTGACGGAGCTTCGTAGTTACCAGAGATGAAGCCGAGATCCACAATCCTTTGGTGATCTTGGACCTCTTCCCAGCTTGCGGGCATGCCAGGAGGCTCTGATTCCATACAGTCTATTGACCTTGAGTGCCTGTTGGAGCGAGTTCTCTGAAGTGCAATGACAAGCGCATCGCTTACCCACAGTCTCATGGTGTGTTAGACGTATCCGGCATCTAGAAGAAGGCCTTTGTTGTTGCCAAGCCTAAACTCCTAAATTCTATCACCGCAAGAAGCTGAGAGGCTTGCGCACTGGTTCTGCAATGCGACATGGATGGCAGTTGAGCATTGTTCCAAGCATAAGAGCTCTATTTGGTCCCGTACAGCCGACAGGTTCCTACTGTCAGTACTGTCTTCTTCGAATTTGGAGTTCCCTTTGACTTGAGGTATCCGATCAACAGAAGCCCTAAGTTGGAGCATGTCGGAGCTTAACACAAGACTGCCCTTGAAAGGGTCCTGGGTTTGGAACAACACCCAAGTCTAGGATGTGCAGTGGGAGGAATCCGCAGGATTGCAATGCTGCATCATTCGCTGTGAATGTGAAGAGACTGACGTACGGTGGGATCACTCCGGAGCATGGGCGGATAGCGTGCAGATTGAGGCAATGCGGCCGTTTATCGCCTATCCTCGGACCAACACTGCCTCATCGCCGACTTCTCTCAGCGCTCCGATCCCTTCGCCACTCAAGGATCAGAAGGCAATTTCACTCTGTTCCTGGCAGAGCCTTGGCATGAACAAGTGCCTCATGCCGTGATCGTGTCCCTGATCTTAGATCTTGAAGTGCAGTCCTCGCGTGTGACGTTGGCAGGGCTGCGTGTCCACGGTGGCTTCTGAGGACAGAATTAATGGCACAGCTTCAGATTCGCGAAGCGTGGTGGCAGACTTGTGGAGCATGGACGACATGCTTTCGAGGCTTGCCGATACTCAGCACTCTATCTTCCACACCATCCTCTATCATGTCAAGGTATATTCTTTCCCAGTTAGTCTGCGACTGTTCAGAGCCCCCTGTAACTGTGGTTTTGTGTTCTGCATGTGGCTTGTGAGCCGGTATGACATACACGTGTTGCTACATAGGTAGGTGGGACTTAGGTAGGATTAGGTAATTAGGGAGGCAGGGAGGTAGGTAGGTAGATAGATAGGTAGGTAGGTTTGTTGTATGCAGCATGCATGTATTGCATTGTATGGCATGGCATAG
Organism: Symbiodinium sp. CCMP2456; assembly: GCA_905221635.1. NCBI lineage: Eukaryota > Dinophyceae > Suessiales > Symbiodiniaceae > Symbiodinium > Symbiodinium sp. CCMP2456. Next base: position 67,776 of record CAJNDV010015358.1, on the reverse strand, counting down.
CAGGGTATGGTATTGTAGTGTACTGTAGTTTACTATGCTGTGTTGCAGTATTGTCAGGCGAGCATGTAGGTAGGTCGGCACGTATGTCTGTATATGTCGATGCAGCGATGTATCTATGTATCTGTGCGTGAACGTGTGTATGTGTCCATGTGAGCGCGTATGCATCCGTGTATATGTATAGTGCACCTGCGCAGACACGCCCACAACCCTGGACACACCAAGCACACACGCGCGCGAAGCGAACCATGATCGCCACACAGCTGCCGCGGCGGCAGCAACCCCAATCACAGCAACAACAACAAAAAGCAACGGCGGCAACGGCAACAGCAACCCCAACCCCAACAGCAACGGCAACAGCGACTGCAACAACAGCAACAGCAACAGCAGTAGCAAAAACCCAGAACAACAACAACAACAACAAGAACAACAACAACAACAACAACAAGAGCACCACCACCACCACCACCACCACCAACAACAACAACAACAACAACAACAACATTGCAGGCCTTTCCATGCAGTGGACGCCTCCGAGACCGTCCTGGCTGCGCGAGCCGCAGCAGCCGTGCTGCCGAGCCACCCGACAGAACTATTTTCCGAGTACGCTGCGTCAGGGTCTACGGGATAGTGTGTGGAACACTAAACAGTTTCTCGGCTTCGTGCACTCTCAGCTGGATGCTCTGATGACCCCCATGTTTCTGCGATGCGGAGGTGCGAGCTTGTCGTTTCATGCACAAAGATCGACTTGTGCTCCAAGCTGACTGAGAGAGCAGAGTTGATTTGACTGCGAGGTGATCCTCGCTGGCACAGCGAGGGCCTGAGACTTGGCCGAAAGATATGTCGGAGGGATACACGATTTCTGCCCCAAGACTGAACCGATCCGAGCTTTTCTGCTTGCATTCCTTCCCAATGCATGAGTTGAACGAGTTGAACTCGAAACTGCTGTAGTCTGCTGTAGCCTGCAGCCGAGGATGGTTCTTGATCCTGACGGCTTTGCACCACGGCCATGAACTAGACATGTTCACCTGATGTAGCTGAGAGGGCTTTCTTTGGTCTCGGAGTCCGGTGCAAGACGCCGCAAGTCCAAAAGCAAAGATCCCACGGGGCTCCTGTCCTCGGATCCTGATCATGAGACGACACTGTGAACTCGGCCCAGACACTCTTAGCCCGAAGCTCTGAAGTCCCAAAAGCTCGAACCCCAAACCTTGCAGGTCACCGAGGAGGCGGCGCCCTTGCTACTGACACAACCCCGCCTGGCGCTGCGGCTCCGGGCCGCGCAGGGCAGCAGTATCGAGGCCCTCACGCCACGGCTGTAGTTAGTATGATGCCTATTCACAATGCCACGGCTTGGAACTGCTAGTATGTCGCTGTGTCTGTTTGGAAGTTTGGGGTATTAGTACGCACTTCATGTTGACAGCTTTGCACTTTCTTCTGTATCCAGGAACTGTTGCCGAGGCCGCTACTTTACTCCGCCTCTTCCTTCGGCCTCTGACGCAGTGGGCGCTGCCGGAGGAGGGTTGTCCTGCGCAGTGCGCACGGCCCTCGGTCCCTACGAGATATCGAGATGCAGGGACTTAGTGTGCCTGTCAGTTCGGGGACGTTGAGAATGTTTGCCATTGCATTCGGCGCTTGAGCTGGTGGGTGGGTGTGCTGTGCCTTCTAGATCAGTCTTGATCATAAATATGATGGTGTAGCTTGGTGGACTGATGTCATCACACTGCATGTTGACTTCGGCCAGGCCACGAGAATGCACGCATTCCGCAGTCATGTCTGTACTGCAAGTTCATGGTGAGGATTGAAGGCGATTTGACCATACTTGCCTTCTTGCCCGGAGAGACTCAAATCGAAGGCCCGAGCTTGAGAAACGCAGTCGAATACGTTGCTGCAATGTCTTTCTGTTTAGAAGCTGACTCGGACGAAAGGTCACGAATCCCAGCTTGATGCGCACAGTGTGTAGGCATGCATCCGCTGCGACTGGAAATGGCATTTGCAGATAGGAGCATAGCAAAACTCAGAAGATCGCTGCCGCCGCTTGCTTGGCCTCCATGCCGGCTGAAGATGATGAGCTATGGCCCGCTTAGCTAAGGCCGCGGTGGAGGGGTGGGCTTGATACGGTTGAAGTGATACGTAGATGTGGAATGCAAATGCTGCTTGAAAAACGCCCCTCAGTGAGTAGACTCGGGCTGTTTCAGTCCTCGTCGATCCTCAGCCCAGCCGAACAGCCTATCATGCTGCCCTTCAGTAATTAGCAGGTGGCCTGTCTCCTGTGGCCGGTTCTAGCCGATGTGTTCCTTGGCAGCAAGCGAATCCGAAATTCCGAGCCGGCCTCGTACATTTCGTTAGTTTATTCCTGTCAGAGCAGTGTTCGGTTGAGACGACGGCTGCTGCCTCGTTCACGATGGAGGGTTGGCAAGGGGCCGCATCCTGTGACAACCGCGAAACTGCAGATCCAAGGCCCGTTCCTTTCTTTGGTCCAGCGCCACCCGGGACAGCCTCCCAAAGCGGCTGCGAGGAGTTGGGTTGGGGCTGGATTTTGGGGGTATATGCGTACGGCCATCAGTTCAGTCTTTCCGCTCAACCTCAGGACCTGATCCAGGCGGGCCCCTGCTACTCAGATCACCTGAGCTGTGCCCGTTGCGCTCTGTCGGTCCGCAACTTACGGGATTCGCGTTCGAGCGATCCAGCGGCCTGCCAGGATTGCGTCGCACTTGGACGACAGCTTTTCGATATTGCTGGCCGCTAGCTTAAAGCACTTCCCTAGATGTGTTGAGAAGGGCAAGTGAAGTCAACCGAAGCCTTCAATTGGCCACCATGTTGCAAGCGCGTACGGGTTTGGAAAGTCTGTGTGTGTGTGTGGGGGCCAACGCAAGGTCGCTGTCATTATCCTGCTGCAGAGCTCTGTTGCCAGCTGAGTTTGCAGTTAAGCCGGTCTGCAGCACAGGACAGCGCATGTCGCGAATCAGTGGACTGTGGCAGCATCCAGGGGTCGCTACTGAGGTATGAGGCGCGGGCCTCAATTTCCTCAGTTTGCTGCCGGCATGTGATCTCTTCAGACTTGGGCCGCCCTGGACGAGCCAACACTGCAATGCACTGTGATGTGCTGTTGAACGTCCTCTCGCTCTCTCTCGCTCTTGTAGTTCGTTCCCCTCTCTCTCTCTCTCTGTCTCTCTCTGTCTCTCTCTGTCTCTCTCCCTCTCTCTCCCCCCTCCCTCGCTCGCTTTTCGCCCCTGAAGATTCCGAGGACCTGCGGCCTCTGTTTTCGAGTTCGAGCGGCGCAGCGCTGCGCCGTGCTTCAGGCCGGCACAACTGGTTTCCCACAGGTCCCACGCTTGCACTGGAGATCTCCTTGCGGGCCCATCCCATGAACCGTTACGGCTCTGGTGTTGCAGTTTGGGATAGTTTGGGATCCATCGCTGTGCATCCCACGAGCTCTTGCAGGTGGATGGCGGACGCTTTCAGGCGACCCGCCTGAGAGGGAGTGTGGCCACAGCAGCACTCACGGCGCCTGAAAGTCCAGTCCTGTTGTACTACGCCTGCATTACGCCGTCTCATGGAATACCAAAATCAACGGCCATGTGTTGGCCCGGACACGGACCTGAAGCCCTTGAACGTTTCGGGGTCAAGGCAATCAAGCGTCGGCAAAACCTTCGGGCGGCCAAGTAGTGCTTGAACTTGAACCGTGGAGGGTTCAGGTTTCGATTGGGAGTGCTCTCTGGCTGCATGTTCGCTAGGCGCAGCGCATCGACTGGGCGCCACAGCTGCAGTGAAGAGCACATTGGACATGATCGCGGTGGGAAGGTCGAAGGTTCGCTTTGCAAGCCTGGGAGCATGCCATCAACCACGAGTAGGTTTCGAGTTTGGGTCATCCACGCTGCTCGATACAATCCGAGAGAGACAACAGCGGCCGGGACAAGGGGATGTCTGTGCTGCTGTCCGGCACGCCAGCGTCAGAGTCGCAACTGACACCTGCGGTGACAGAAGCCTTCAAGTGTCACCCAAAGGGTCTAAGTACTTATATGGTAGATACTTTGGGGCCCAGAATATCTACTATATGGGTACTTCGTCTTAGACCCTTTGGGTCAATGCCCCCCAGAAATTCAGGCAGAATTTCTCGGGGCCGCGGTGGAGAGTGTGAGGAACCGACTGCCGGGGGCGAGGCTGGGCAGAAGAGTCGGGAGCTGAGGCCATAAGCCTATAGGTTTCAGGTTCTCGGGGCGCGAGCAGGAAGGAGTTGCAAAAAACAAGCGGATATCTCGTCTCCCCTTACCCAGGATCTAATCGAAGGAATGATGGGAATGATAGATCCCTCCGGCAACTTCCCCTGAAGCCTCGGACACCGCAGACAGGATGATAAGCACCGACAGCCCCGTGCTTGCGGAGTTCCCGGGCTTCTTCACTGCCGAAGAGGTGCCGCAGCTTCCGCGATCCTTGCTAGCAACGCAAGATACCTTAAGAACCCAAAACCTACTTTTTTGTAGGGTCCCTATAAATCGCATTATAGTAAGAACCTACAAAAAAGTGGGTTTTGGGTTCTTAAGGTAGTCTTACGTGTTGCCGAAGTGCCTTGCTTGAGCAGGCGCAAGCGCTGGCTGATGTGGGCTTTGCTGCGGGGTTCCTGCAGGAGGAGAGCCCCTGCTTGCTTGATGAATGATGGAACGGGTAGAGGTATGCAGAGATTACGGCCGTGCCGATGCAGAGAGATCCCAAAGTTTCGCAACGAGCCTTGGAAGAGGAACGGTTCCTTCGTGAGTAGACACTGACAGCCAGAGAGAGAGAGAGATAAACAGCTAGGCAGGCGGTTGGGCAGACAGACAGGCCGAATGCATGCAGTGTTTCAGGACGATCTGCCGCGGCTCGACGTGCATTGATGTGATGCCTTTCACGTCGAGATTCCTCGTTGAGTGGGCATCGAACGGGCTCTGATTGCCAGGCCAAGCGAACGGGATGTGAAGAAGATAGACTGCGAACATCGCCCCCTGTCTTTACCAATCAGAGCTTTGATGCCTAATGTTGACCGCACCCCCTCCCCCCTTGTCTGGCGGTGCTTAGGCATCTGTCTTCTGAACCCACTGGTCCAGGAGGTGTACCGACGCGTCTCAGACCTTCTAGGCCAGGAGACATCCGAAATCAGGTTTGGAGGATGGCCAGACAATGACAACTAGTAAGATTGCATTGTGCAAGAGGCTGTAACATTGGCGTGCGCATGCATGAATACACATCCGTGCATCCATCATCAGGCACCCCATCGATGTTGCTGGATCAAGCTGGTTACAGCATGTCGGTATGATGCTAGAATGGTGATGATGCTTCATGGAGATGGAGATGACAATAGTGGTAGTCCTGGCGGGGTGATGGGGGCAGTGTGGTGGTTTCACTCGGTGACTCGGTTTCGAGCCTTCGATCAGATTTATTGAGTGTTCTTGGGGCAATTTACTTGGCAGCGTCAACACTGCTCAGATGAATCGAGTAATTCGGGATGGTGCAATTGTCAGCACTTGTTGCCGTCATACTTGCAAGAGCTGATCACAGTGAGACGTATCGTCCCTGTGCGTCGTTTCATTCGATGCCCGTTCTCAGGCATCCCACCTTGGAACTTCGAATCCATGGAGTCACCTGGCCATAATCCGTGTGCGAGATTTGAAAGGAGCTACTTGAGTGGAGGTGCCCCGGCTGTAGTGCATCTCTGGCTAGGTTCAGGGTTGATGGGTTTAGGTTTAGGGCCTACCTATATCTCGTCCAGTCTCCAGTTTCGTGCTGTTTGGTTTTATGTTCGGTTGAGTTCGTAAATAAGGATGCCTGTGTGCCTGAGGTTCTTGCTTTACCGCGAAGGCCGAGATCTCAGCAATAGGGTGCAGCTTCTGCTGTTCCGAATGGTTCGTCTTCCGACATGTGCACGAGCACGAGCAGCACTGGAGAGTCAAAAATGTCCAGAGGCCAGCACTACCGGAGTCACATGGACGACGATAACTGGGGCGAGATGCCCGCCCTCAGTGCAGGACATTCCACAGTAGACCAAACGCCCCATCCGCAAATGCACGGAGACGATCCCAGAAGTTCCGTTGAAACGATCCTTGAAAGCTTCGTTCCTTCGCTCACTGCGCTGCGAGGACTGCGCGTCCTCACGGTGCTCTTCGTTTTCGCCGAGGTGCGTGGGCGTGAAGCGGATGCGAATCTGGGGCAGACCGTTCGTAAGATCGTTGCTAAGCACAGCGATGTTATGGTTTACATGCACGTCCTGGCTGCAGGCGACGGAGGGAGGACGCTTGCCTGCATGTTGTGCTTGAAACTGCTCAGGGAATGCCCGGGGAGACGACTTCCTAGATCCTATAGTGACCTGTGGCGGAGTTTCGGCGCGGGGCGTTCGCTCTCCGAAGGCGAAACACGCTTCACGGAGGCAAATCTCGCCCTCAAGCCAGCAGCAGGCAGGAGCTGCTTACAGGTAGTGCCAGGCAGGCTGAGAACGCGGCACCTTGTTAATTGAACTCTCTTCGCATGCATCTTGGGTTTTTCATGGTTTTTGCTACATCTCTCCAGGCACCGCAATTATTTGGGCCAACGTTGCCTCGAACATTTGGCCGCCCGGCTTGGCAAGAGATCGTAAGTTCGGCCTCCCAGTAGTTGATCTGTCAACATGTGCCGGAGTAACACCCAGAAGACGGAAAGGATGGACCTGATGGTTATGATTTATGCCATAATTTATGCTGTTGTACTGGTACAGAGACTATCAGTTGTCAATCCCAAAGTATGCTGTGCCTAGTGATGGTGTCTAGGCATACTTCCTGAATACTACTAAGGCATTACCGAGGCATCAGGAGACTTCCTGTGAATTCGACAGAGCAAACATCTCAGAGCTTTGCCGCATCCCGAGGGAGGTGGACCCCTTTTCCATGCACCGGGCGATGCCGGTGCAGTCCGGCACGAAGATCGCAGCTCGGCTTCTTACTTCTTTGGCTTTTGGGATCCTGTTCGAAGAGCTGTCCGGGCAGCGGAAGTGGTCAGGTCGTGCTTGGAAGTGCAGGGGTTTTCTCCACGTCGGCGTGCTTGCAACCTGCACCCAAAACCCTGAAGCCCTGAACCGAGAACCAGGCTGCCAACTTCTGGGTGCATCCTTTTGAATACCGAGCCTGGGTTGAAATTGGGTTGAAGGATTAGGGCTTGTGGGAGTTGACGTTTAGGTCCTTGGCTTTGGGCTTAAACTTTGTAATGCTGCTGAGTTGCTGGTTCTTGGCCATAACTGCACGAAGCACCCATCTCTACCAGCTGCCATCTGCTCTCTTGCTGTTCAGGTGCTGCCGAGAGGTACTGCCCTTCGTGAGGCGGTGTGCAATCGAGCGCGAGGCAATTGCTGGTCCTTGGGGGTTCCACCTACGTCGTGGCATGAGTCTTAACCAAGTCCGCTTTATACAGGGATCCTTGCAAATAGAGGCGCTTCAATCGAGCAGGTGGTGGCAGATGGTGGAAGTTTTTTTCAGGGCCGCTCTCGTCTTGGGTATCCTCGATCTTAGGCAGCGTGTACATAGCGCATCTCGGCTGCACCAGACAAAGTGCTGTGCTCGTCTGCCGTTGATCGTGCATGGACCATCGCTTCTTGGAGAAAAGTTGTGCTTCTCCGAAATCCTTCCAGAAGAACGCCCTGTGATTTTTACTGTACTCAGATGATTCGGGATTTGGACTGGTGCTCCAGAATCAATGCATGACCCGGGCGCAAGACGGACCTCCTGTCTCCTGCCTTCCCCTGGTCTTCACACCCAGCGCAGGAAGGCGATTGACACATCATCGTAGGGTTTTTCGGGTCGCCGCATTGAACTTCTCACAAAGCCCGACCTAGGTCCCTCAGAGCGTGGTCCTGTCCTGCGACTCCCCGGCGTGTCTCCAGCTCAGTTTTGGTGTTGCTCCGCTTCGTGGGCTTTGGTTGTCCATTCGATTGCCTCAGGCAGGAGAGCCGGGTTTTGATAAACCCTAAACCCTAAAATCCTAAACCCTAACCCTATTGGGTATGAGATTTTAATCACTTGAGCCACAGAATCGGCGCAATTCCCCTTCAGGCCATGCTGTCGCCCTGGTCTCTGCACCTTGGGAGGGGCAGCGAAACGTTCTCGAGATCGCCGGGGGGCCTAAGACATGAAAAGGTCTTTCTCTAAGGGCTTTAGGAGGGACCCTTAATAGGGACCCTTGTAGGTTATTTAAGGTAATGAGATTAAGGGTCCCTATTAGGGGTCCTTCCTAAAGTCCTTAGAGTTTCTCTCACAGGCACAGAGAATCACAGGTGTCCGCGTCGCTTATTCGAACCGTTCCGTCAGCGCACAGGTGCTTCCTCCGAACATGGACAAGATCACTGACACGGCGGGAACACGAGAGGGTTGTTCCAACTTAGGTCCACTTCTTATCTTTCGGTCCACCCCTCGTCTTGTCCAGAAGTTTCCCCAGTTCTAAGACTCTACGCAAATTCAGATAGGCCTGAACCATTCTGAACCTTTATTGAACCGTTTCTTCAGCAGCAGCTGACTTGTGAGGAGTTAGCAGTCCCCAGACAGATCTTCCTTGTCGCTACAAATTTGATTTCATTTGATGCAGCCCTTGTCGCGCAGTAAAGCGTTTCACTCAGACCATGCGTAGTATGTTGTCGGTTATATGTCGGTATATCCTCAGAACCCTAAACCCTACCTTAAACCAAACCCTACTATTTTTGTAGGTTCTTATTATAAACCCAAATATAGAATTCATAGGGACCCTACAGAAAAGTCGGTTTTGGTAGGTTAAGGTAAACCCGGCATGTCCTCAGAACCCTATACTAAACCCTTCAACCCTAAACCCCCAAAATATAAACCCTAAACCCTAAAATATAAACCCTAAGCCCTAAAATATAAACCCTAAACCTTAAAATATAAACCCTAAACCCGGTATGTCCTCAGGAGGCCTGAGAGTGGTGTGGGTGCACGCAGGTGATGCACACCATCGTCCTCAGCGGCAGGGAGCCCAGCAGCTTCGAGTTTAAGCTGCAGCCTGGCATAATATAGGGGCCGTAATAATTACCAATACTATATGGGGGGTTCCTTGTTTTCATTATAGTATATACCAATACTATTTGGGGGTTCCTTGTTATAACTATAGTATATACCAGTACTCTTTGGGGGCTTGATATACGATACTTGTAGTATAATGAGCCCCAAAACCCTGTTCTAATTGTTAAGGCCCCTGTATTAGCTATTCAGCACGAAGCATAGGATGCCCAGCTGCAGGCTCTACGTTTGCGCTGCCAGCTGGCGGATTCATGTCCGGAGCCCGTTCTCCAACTTTGATACCCCAAGCCCCAGGGGGTTGGGCATCGGACATGGGGTTTAGGGTTTAGGGCTTTAGGGTTTAGGTGTTACCGGGTGCCTTCTTTGGGAAGGGCGAGGTGCTTCAAGTCGACTGACGCAAAGGTTTGCTGGGTGTCCTTGTCGTCTCTGCCGCGAGTCCCTTTCATGAGCCTGCCTTTCTGCCCGAGCAAGACAGTAGGCGCAGCAGACAGGCATCAGTTGAGGGATAGTTGAGATGGACGGGGGAAGTACCTCCGACGCCATGCGCAAAGCCTTCGACGACCTGAAGGAGGTCTGCGTGTCGCTGCTGCAGGGTCAGACTGAGCAAAGAGCTCAGCTGCAGACCCTTCAGCGGGAGTCCGAATTTCAAGAGGAGAAGATTTCCAAGCTCCAACAGGAGCTGGCGGAATTGAAGCAGCTGGTGGCCAAGAAGACCTCAGCTCCAGCACCGGCAAGACCCGGTGCGTTTGTACGTGCTAGTGTGACTCCGATGCCGATCACTGGGAGAGAACAAGAAAGTGAGGCTAGTCTTGAGACCAAGATCTACCAAAATGGAGGCATCACTTTTAGCCGGGAGCATCTGATGTCTTGCCTGGACGCACCTTCTGGAAGCCTTTGCAACTTCGACATCAGAATGCTCCCGTGCTTGGATGAGCTGGCCCGCGATTTAGGCCGGCCAGAGCCAAGCAAGCAAAAGCAGAGTTCAAAGAGCTCTGAGACCAAGAAATCGGCCGGGTCGCAACAGTCCTGGTGCAAGTGGCACGGACAGTGGTGGTACTGGGCGGCTGGTGGCTGGAACAAGTGGGTCCCCAAGTAGCGGGGTCAGCATTCCAAGCGATGTGTGTTGCAACAAGCAACACGTGTCATTGCTGTTGGAACTGAATGTTTTGTTATGCACCGCCAATCTGTCTTGCAACAAGCAACACGTCTCCCTGCTGTTGGAGCTGAATGTCTTGTTACGCACCGCCCATCCGTGTTGCAACAAGCAACACGTGCCACTGCTGTTGGAACTGAACATCTTGTTATAAGCACCGCCCGCGTTCTGACAAAAAACAATGGCATGGAGGTCTCCGTGGACAGTAGAGAGCAAACTCCATGCGAGACGGGACTGTAGTCATCCCTTTTCCGTCGTCGTCGATAGGCGATAGGGATAGGCTTTTTTGGGGCTTGATCGTTCTTTTGAGCCTGTTGTACCAACCTTGAACCCGAACTTAAACCCCACATAATCCTGAGAAGTACTTGTTAACCCGATGGTGCTTTCGCAGTGTACATACATCCTCAAACTGTACGCCGATCTGGGTACATGACCTGTATCCCTCTGCAACCTAGGACCCCTTCAACCCTAACCCCCCCCCCGGTAGACCTCAAGTCCTTAAATCCGTAAAGGAAAGCTAGACTCACTCGCTAGAACGGCCCTCGAGCTGCCAGGACCTACTTGTCGGATAAGGCCCCAACCCCAACAATATTTGATTTTCATCATGAAGTTTTGCATTTGTTTTTTTTGTGGAGGGTGCCTATACAAACAATAAATTTCAGGATTCTGTGCGTTTTTCTTCAATGGACAGGCCATGCAAGTCTGTTGTGCTGGGGGCCCCAACAACCCTCAACCCTAAACCCTCAACCCTAAACCCTAAACCCTAAACCCTTACCCCGGTTTTTTTCGGGGTTCCGAGGCCTTCGCGGCTCTCGGCGGAGCTCGTCGCACCTGGCACGGAAGCCGCGGCTGAGAGGCCAGAAGCCTTGAGAGGGTTTTGGGTTTCGGGTTTTCAGGTTTAGAGTGGTTTGGATTGGGGGCAGTGGGGGTCGCAAGGCTGTTGATTGAGGAGGGCTTATAGAGTTCTGCTTGCAGAAGCCGATTCCGTCAGGTTCTGTAGGATTGTTGAACACGGTCGGGCTCTCGTGGATTGAAATGCTATGGTGGCTACGGTATGGTCTTGCGCAGGGCCACAGCCAGAGCTGCCCCTTTTCGGTTCGGAAAGTGCGTCTAAAGGTCAGGACTTGGCGTTTAGATCTTCTTCTTTTGCCAGCTCAAGCCTCGGAGGAGGGCTCAGGGTGATGACGATTGCCCTTTCTGTGGATCTAGGGTCTGGGGCGTAGACTTCTGATTTGCTTTCCGGCCGTTCTGTGCAAAAAGTCGGAGGCCTCTTGGTTTCTAAGTATTTTGCGTCGGAAGAACACTCATCGTCATCGTCGCTGTTGCTGTCACAGTCGTCGTCGTAGTAGTACTGCAGTAGTAGCAGTAGTGGAGGTGGTAGCAGCAGTCGTGGTAGTGGTAGCAGTAGCAGTACTAGTAGTGCAAGTAATACCGGTGGTGGTTGCTGCAGTCGTAGTGGTAGTGGTAGCTATGGGCTGTAGCAGAAGGCGAATTAAAATATCAAATGCTAATCTCGGAAAGCGTTCACACCGGCTTCCTGCCATCCTCTGGCCACGAGGCGTGTGTCCTACATGGAATCCGTGGGAGTCCTCCCCTACACAGCGCTGGCAGTGGTTCTGCTCTCAGACGGATCTGGATGCTGTGATATGGGGCTCCGTGAAGTTAGAGGCTCGTGTACTGTTGATCCTTACGATTCGGCTTCAGTGCTTAGGGCTCGATTCAAGGCTCCATGACTTTCTGAGACTCCCCTTTAGCAGAGAGGCTGGATGCAGGATATTCGGGTCTGTTGTAGAGGTCCTGGCCACAGTCCAGCCACCACGGATAGTATTTAGCTCTCCAAAAGCTGTACAGAGAGCCTCATCTGGTGCGGATGGCGATTTCAAGTCGAACTTGGCAAGCCGAAGCGAGACAAGCTCGAACACCAAATACGAGCGCTCGTAAAGACCTCGAAGCCTGCATGCCTTCAGCACCTTTCGCAGCTCCCCGATTCAAAAGATACGCACAGCACACCTTGGGCTCCCCGCACCCATCAGAATGCTGACCTCCCCCAACAAGAGGGGGCAATTTCGCTTCGAGCTGTTTGTCCACCTGCACCCTATCCGAGGCTATCTGAGCCGTGAAAGCAGCTCTCGATGCTTGATTTCAGAGTGTTGTTGTATCCTTGACATCGCATCAAACCGCAGCACCTCACAGCGGTGTGCTGTCGGACGTGAAGTCACTATTGAAGATCCATCGATTGGAGAACGCTGACCGAGACCGACACTGCTTCAAAGCATCGCTCACAGAATCGCCAGAATCTATAAACCCTAAACCCTAAACCCGTAGGTTACAGTGCGGAAGAGCTGACTAGACGAACCTGTGCGAGGTGGGTGGCGTTCTTGCCCGAGACGGTGCTGAGCGGCCGTTTGCTGGTGATGCTGCGATGCTCAGAGACATGTGCATTGATTGAGGCTTCAAGACTTAGGGTTAAATCTTGCAGTTTTCATTAGTTGTCCGTTGTCTTTGTGTTGTGCGACATCATGCAGCGCCAGATGTGTCAGGGTGCTGTTCTTTTGCAATTTGCTGCACCAGTGTGCTGCAGCTCGAGGCATAGTTCTGCTGCACAGCCTGCTGCAAAGACATCGGGAACGGAAAGAGATGGTAAGATAGTGTTCAGCATGTTCCCGCAAGTGTTATACTAGTTACTAGCAGTTTCCTGCCGTGGCTTCTGAGGTCTCGAATAGCATCTATTTCCGCTTCAAGCTGGGCTCAACGCTGCTGTCAGGCTTTGAACCCACCACCGGTGGAAACTTGTGCAGTCAGTGAAGAGAGTCCTGGCGTATCCTGGCGTTGCATCATCCTCCTGGTCCTGTCGTACTCTTCCTTGGCCTCCTCTCCGTCGTCCTCATCGTCTCCGTCTTCATCACCACGTATCGTCAGCCCATGTCATGCCCATTGACTACAGTAGCAGCAGCCTGTGTTGCTGTTGGTACCGTCTGCATGCCCATCATGACACCTCGACACTCGCGGAGCCTCACACCTCGGACCTCGGTCAAAACTTGTGTCAAAAACAGCGTCGGACTTTGTCGGTGCCTGACCATGCCCGGCTCAAGCCAGGCTTAGCTGCATCAGTCAAAACACCAAGATGAGCCTCAAAGCCAGCAGATTGCAATTCCTGGGGCTTGCCTGCCCCTCTCCAAGCATGATGAAATCCGGACATATCAATGAACAAGACAACCACACCAGAACCACTCGTCTGCCAGGAAGCCTTCTAGCTGCTTTGACGGTCCAGCTGCCTGGCCCTCGTTCTACCTACAGTCTCCATTGTAGTTCCTTTTTTTGGTTAACCAAATTTATATTAAAGGATCCTAACAAAAAAAGGAACTACAATGGAGACTATAGGTATGGCAAAAGTTGAAGCATCAGCTTGAGTCGGCAGCGGCCCTTCAATGTGTACCGGGTGCCGCACGTCTTTCCGTTTCTGGCTTGGAGCTGCAGCTGATTTTGCTGAGGCTGCATTCTGTTGCCGGTTGTGGTCATGTTTATGAACGCGTTTGCATTTTACAAGTACTTACTGCGTACGCATTGAGGCGTCTGCTATCATTGCATTGCAGCGAATTTTGCAAAGTGAAGTTTTCTTGCGGAGGGTTCCCTGTCGTGCCAAGGCCAGCAGGCTACATTGTCAGAAGTGCCAATGTCGTCCGGGCGCCAGTCGAGCGTTGAGTGCAAATTGAAGCAGGCACTTGCGCGGCAGACGCTCGACAATCCTTCGAGATTCATCTAGACAACGAACCCATTACCAGGGCCACGATGATGATTTTAATGTCTCTCGATGCAACTTCACAGCATGAAACACCGTAGCTTGCTGCTGAAACGACGGCGGGTAAATCAACGCGCCGGAACTTAAAGGTTCATCGTGTCATCTTCCACAGTATGCAGGCAAAGACCAGCATGCTGCCTGCAGAACTGCTGGTTCCTGCAATCTTCGATAGACAGCTTCAGCCGCTGATGCTGACATATCTCCTCGAGGCTCCCAGCGACTTGCTGACGCTCTCCTCACGCCGTCTGTCGGGGCCTGGATCTGAGACCGTTTTGAAAGCTCAAGCTATATAATATATTAAAGTATAATTGTACTATACTTTAATATACTATAGTACTCTGTGGCAAGGCGGCAAAAGGGGAATGACAGAGCACGTTTTCCCTGAAGAAGCAAGTCCGAAAACGACCCCAATCAAAGCAGCTGCACCCGTCGACCTCTTGAACCTGAAGCGCTAGGCCACTACGCTCTGCAAAGGTACAGAAAGGGGTATATGCGATGCTTGCATTTCCCATTTTTTACATATCAATGTGATTTACTGCATTTTCGACTAGTATTTCATATCATAGTATCATATTACATTACCTAAAGCTGCACCCAAGGCCCCAAATCCTAAAGTATACCAGCGCCACCGAAGTGTCACGGAACGGGGACAGGCCGCAGAGCCGCGGGCAGCTGACGGCGGGGACTTGGAGCTGTGCTACCAGGCCTGGGTGCAATGTAACATGCAGTACAGTATAGCTTACCGTATGATGTAGGAGAATATCGAACAATGTGAGCAAAATAGTGTAAAAACCAGTATAACATAGTAGACTATTATAAAGAAAAGCTCCTGCCTTCTATACGAACGCTGAGACTCGCTCTGTGATTTGTCTCTGCGTGCATCTGTTTGTCTTTTCATCCGTTTGTATTGCCCTCACTCGAGCCTTCGCTCACCCGCGGGACATGTTTTTCGTTCTCGCTCGCTCTCTCTCTCTCTCTCTCTCTCTCTTTTGCCATCGCCGTCTCCCTCTCCCTCTCCCTCGGGCTCCCTCTCTCTCTCTCTCATTGTCTCCGTCTCTCTTTGTTTGGTCAGGTGTCTCTCTGTTACTCCAGGTGTGTACGCATATTATGTACATATACAGTCGGATACACAAATCATGTCACATTTGTCACGACACAGTTGGCGGCATATCTCGTATTTGTAGAGGCACGGTCTTAGCTCACGAGTTTCGGAGAAGACACACCCGCAAGAGTAACAGACTTGATACAGCTGCTCAATCACGTGCTTCTGTACTTCAGGCAGACCGCGGTTTGATAAGCCTTAATTTAGGAACATACCTCAAATCATAATACTAAGGCCCCTATAACTTAAGGTATATTATGTATTGTCGGGAAGTCTAAGAGGCGGACCTTTGCATGGACTGTCAATAGATCGATAGGCGCGTGTCGCGACGCGATCTGTGAGTCTGTGCGTGACGGCGAGGACGTGTACCTTCACCATGGATAGCCATGCCGCTATCTACAGTGGCTACCTGGTGGTGCCTTGCTCGGGTGTGCTGTAACGGATAGATCGGGTAGGTTCCCCTCAAAGCAGGGCCCGGTTGTAGCTGCAGACGTTCAGGCTGAACGCAGCGCAGGGCATCAGCTATTTCTGCTAAGACCGCTTATGTCGGCGTGTTATGTGACGTAATGTAGAAACGACTCACACGCACACATGCATCAAACTACAGATGCAGACTTCTTTGGGTATGTGTCACCTTGTCTTCGACCTCCTTGAGCTCTCAGGTGCACTTTGTGGTGGACAACCCGACCATCCCCCTGCGGCTTCAGGACACGGCGAACCGACTCCCCGGCATCCTTGGGGCCTTGCCGGGATTGGGGCTGGTGGTCGTCGGAAAAAGTCGAGGTTTCGGATTTCAGATGATTTTAGGACGTCTGGTGACTCATATACAGTTCAGGGCTTCTTGGATTTAAGACGCTTGGGTTTTAGATACAGATTCAGGCCGAACGACCTCGGGAAAGGGGGACTCTGAGATGTTTGCTCTGTTTGTCTATGTAGTTGCAACATGCATGATGAAACTTGATGAAGCTTACTAGGCTTACTAGCTATAATCCCAAAGATACTCCTCGAAGAACTTTTGCGAACGAGCCAGGTTGGAGCGTAGCCGTCAGCGGCCAGGGTGATGCTGCGACGCTGGCGGTGCTGCCAGCAGCGATGTGTGGGACTCTGGATCGATGATGAGCGTACGGTAGCTTTAAAGGGTTTTTGTTCGACATTCAAGTCTACCTTAAGAACCCAAAACCCATTTTTTGGTAGGTTCCTACAAAAAAGTAGGTTTTGGGTTCTTAAGGTAAGCCTATAGTTACCTTGGGATCTTCCCCATCTCTGCAGGGTCTTCCCACCTGTCAGTACCCCCCAGCCCGAGCCTTCCCAGACCCTTTTGGTGCCAAATCTTAAGGGACCCTGGATTGAATCCACACTCCCACACTCCCAGGACCCAAGCCCAAGATCTTCGAGCCCCAAACAAGAAATTCCTCGGGCCCGAAGATCCCAAGAAGCCCTGGAAGTTCGCGAGATCCGAGCGCTTCGTTGCTCTGCACAGGCTGGATCCAGGATCGATCCCTTCGGAGCAGGTTCGCGGCAGCTGCATTACGGCTCTTTAACTTAACCCTAAACCCCTAGACCCTAACCCTAAACCGTAACCCTAAACCCTAACTAAAAGGGTTTCTTCAAAAGGATTCCAGGGTTGAGGGCCCTTGAGACTTCGAAGAGGGTTGGCTGGCAGGGTTTTAGAGCTTTTGGGGTTTCAGAACGAAGAATTTCGAGTTGCAGGGCTTCGGGTTTTGGAGCCTACAGCCTCTCAGACCTGTTCAGATTTTCTTGGTTGTCTTAGTCTTCTGCTGCCTCTCAGACCCGAGCCCTAAACCTTCAGCCATTATATGTTAGACAGTATCTAAGGATTAGTTTAGGGCTTACGACAGTATATAATTTATACCATAACATAGTATATAGTATATAGTATATAGTATATAGTATATATATATATATACACATTATATATATATATATGTATTATATTATACTATCGTAAGTCCTAAACTCAACCCTGAACAGTCTGGACAGGCTTTGTACACTCCGGCGTCTGCCCGGGGCCCCGGTAGCCCGGTGTGAGTGCATGTTGCTGGTACCATTACTGTTGCTACTATTTGCTATTCTTACTACTATCATTACCAATTCAATGTTCACATTATTATGATGACTACTATTTTCACATGTGTCACATTTTTTTGCTACTGTTGCTAGTTTAACTGCTGCGGCTACTGCTACAACAGCTACTACTACGACGACGACGAAGCTTAAATCTCTGTTGCTACTGCTATGTGCGATTGTAAGTACCACTGGCAGCCATGTCCGCAAACTGCCCTTTTGCCATTGTTGATCTTTTCTAGCTGGCAAGGTGGGATAATCTTCGACAACTCTGCTGAATTCCCCACCCATGAATAATATCGGGCCCTTGAACTACATGCCAGGTTTGATGTACACTAACTGAGAGCAGTCTTTTCTTGCCGTGCGCTGTGTGCAAAGACCTGCCCACCTCCGCCTCGAGCCCTCGCGAGTCCAGCTTGTCCTTTCGGAGGAGTTTGTTAGGGGCGTCTGTTTCGGTTTGTTAAGGGTTTGGTTAACAGAAGTCTAGGGTTTTGCTTTTTCCGATCTGATTTAGGCAAAGCGAGGTGTTGACTTGCTTACTTTGCTTGTGCACGACCTCCCAGGCAGTGCTCGGTCGCCTCTCCGAGATTAGCAGGGAAGCTCAGCAAAGGGTTTGATAGTTCTTGCCCGTGCCTTCGCAGGTGTTGCATGGCAGTCTTGTGGGGTGCGCTTGGTTTGAGCCCTTGTTTCTTGGTTATTGGCGAAGACTTTGTGGTGGGCCCAAGCACGCCCCAGCAGATTGGAGTAGCGGACCTGAATAAGCTGATGACGCCTTGCACGCGTGCGGCTTGCAAATACTGTGGCCAGAATGTTGGATTTTTTGGCCTGACAGGATTTGGGGTGACACGTCGGCGCCACGAAAGGCGGTGCCGAGCCAGACGTCCGGCATTCTCGGAGCTTCTGCCCAGAGTGGATCTCCAAAAAGATGTTGGAACGATGTCGGCCCAGGAGATGGGCGACATGCTGACGCTGACGGGAGCAGAGCTCAAGGCTCTGCTTCAGCAAGATGCGGCGACAAGGGAGGAGATTATGACCGCTGCGTTTGTGGCCTGGCGCCCTGGTGCCCATGAGGGTGCGCCCCTCCGTGTGGCAATGGTGGTCGGGCCGGGAGACAGCGCTGACACCGTCCAGGTGCCAGGGCAGGGCTAACAACGCACATCCGAAACCTTAATTGCTAATTGCTACTGTGCAAGTGCTTAGTGTACTTAGTACTTTCCATCGCTGATCGTGGTCGTTTGGGCAGGGTGGTTGATCTGGCAAATGTTTTTGAGCATCGTCGGGCCGCTGTTGCTTTCAGATGGCTTGCTGCACACGTGTCCGGAGTTTACCCACCGCTGATAGTGCTTTTCTTGATAGCACCAAAGATCTTTCCCGATGTCCTCTCTGTGCCATTGTTGAAAACGTGAGGGTTCATGACAGCGGAGTGTGACAGATCCGTGAAACCGGGCTGTGTTCAGTTCGAACAATCTTGAAGCTCGTCCGCAGAGGTGCAAGCTGAGGCACCTCGTTTGGGAGTCATGACCGCGATCCTGAGCGTGGACTGCCTTGACGAGGGCTTCCTGGAGGAGAAAGCCTGGGGTCGTGACGTTTCTATGATGGCAGGCTTTGACGACGTTGCGGCGGAGCGCTGCAGAACACTGCAGCATGTAGCCCGTCGCCTAGCGGTTGCAGGCCGTGGCGGCGGCTAAGTCGCTCAGCCACGCTCCCTGCGCTCAAATGGCATATATAATTGTATATGCCATTTGAGCGCAGAGATATACATTTCCATTGCCATGCTGTTGTTTCAGCTTGCTCTCCTGCCCACCCCGAGTCCTATGTAGCTCAGTGAACCTGCACGTTGCAATACTAACCCGACATCTTCAGGCTTCGAGCATTTTTTAAGTGGAAGTACGTGAAAGAGCGTGAAGACGCTAACCCTGCTTGTGGCTTCAAGCATGCTGCACGTTTGCCGAGATGGCAACAATTCAACTGGCTCGCGGGCAGTGCTAAAGGAATGCTTCTGTTCATCCATGAACAGTGAGCGCTGCAGGCGACATGCCGGGCCCAGTTTCGACCAAAGCAGAGATTCTCCATTCGCTGCGCGGACAGCCGAGACCATGCCTGCAAAGAGCATTGTGTTGGATGCATGCCTGCAATGCCTGCATGACGGCACGTCCGTTTGCACACATGTCACTCATATGCATGTGTATATGATCATGTAAACGTATATGCAGATGCAAATGTGTATGATCGTGTATGCATGTGTATGCTGTTTGTTCGGGTGCATGTTTACGAAAATGTTTACGTCGATGCCGATGCACGTATGCCTGTAGCTGTCAACCGTACAGTTGTCAACACAAGACGGCATGCATAATTACAGACATGCACACCATGCCATAGTGAAGATTGAACTGTACGCATGCTCGTGTTTCCGGCATCACACATGTCAAGATTCTAGAAGGTTTAATGGATGTGATCATGCATGCCCAAGTCAGGCCATGCAATTGTGTCGGGGCCCGCAAAATCACGAAGACCTTGCATC
Source organism: Symbiodinium sp. CCMP2456 (assembly GCA_905221635.1). NCBI lineage: Eukaryota > Dinophyceae > Suessiales > Symbiodiniaceae > Symbiodinium > Symbiodinium sp. CCMP2456. The sequence goes on along the minus strand of CAJNDV010015358.1, from coordinate 48,096 downwards.
GGAGGTATACGGACCTGCACCCCTGCATCTATCAAACCTTAGTTGTGAGATCCCGGCGTTTATGTGGAGCCCGGAGCCCTAAGCCCCATAGGCCCATAGTCAGCAAGGCAGTGTATTTTTGTTGCCCTGTACGAGTCTCCTCGCCCAAGAGGTCTCACGCCGACGACCTTTTGGCAAGGCTCGACGAGAAGTCGGGAGCTCGAGGGCGCCATAATTTCATGCCGTGCTGCGATGCTGTGCCATGAAAGGCCGTAACAGCCACGGTGTATGTTTGTGCACATATCGCTGTGTAATCACGCTCTCGCCGCTACCTCTTTATTCATTCCTTTGTACATAGACTAATAGATCTACGCATGCATCCGTGCTAAACGCTGATCATCAGGCTGGGCCCGCATCTTCTTCCGGACGCAGCAGGGCTGGCCGGTCATCCTCTGCCTGTTTGGGGTCTTTGTTGGGTCCGTTAGCTGCTGTGTGGGCTTCGGGAGCTGTGATTCGATTAGGGCCATGTTTGGGTGGATGTTTCAGTTCAGGGTTTGAAGGAGGCAGTTACGGTAGTTGAGGTTTCAGTCTTTGTTATCACGCGGAATGCAGAGCTATCTTGGTTGGGTTTCGTGCCACGCCACGAATCACAGGTTTCGGTGTCGTTTCTTTAGTTCGTTGGCGTTTCGGAAGTGGTCCCCCGCTTGGGTGTCGAAGCTAATTTGTCTACTACTTACCGTCCTGATGCAGGCAGAACGGCAACCTCAAGTCCATAGACGCACAGCTTGCTCGCAGAATCTTTGCTTTGTCAGGGCCGGGTGGCTCTCCAGCTTACGGCACCTTCGAGTGGTTTCGGCTTTGACGCCAGATGTTCTGTGGAGGCTGCGCGGCAGGTGAAAGGGGATCATCTGTCAATGCATGCAGGATCAAAACTCACGTCCTCATTTTAGCAGCAAGCTACCTTTAGTAAGTACCTAGTATCATTGAATGAACCAGTTGAACTGCAAAGAAACACACCAAGACATGAGAACCGATGATCTAAGGAGATCCTGATGCAAGAGTTTCCAACTCTCAAGAATTCCAGGTTCCAACTCTGAAAGGTTCCAACCGGTATATCCTGGCAGTACCTCGTGAAAAAAATCTCCTGAATCCCTCCCCGCTGTGGGGGGATGCATACTCGGCATGATCTTGAAGAATTTGGAAAGCACCCCCGAATCCTCCCGAATACCGCCAGCACTTGCGGGAAAAGGATTCGGCCGTATGTCTAAAGCCGCCAGTACTTGTTGAATACCGGCAGGGCTTGGGGGAAGGCCACTCGGCATGACCTTGAATCCGCCAGTACTTGAGGGAAGAACTTTGGCCGTAATTCCGAATCCGCCAGTTACTTGATGATCGGCAGAGGGCCTGAGCTCTGGAGTGAAGGTTTAACTACGGGTCTTCGACATCTTTTCGCAGCACTTGGGGGAAAGTATACCACCCACACTTGGAGGAATGATTTCCACCGCTGTCGCGAATCCTCTTGAATACGTACCGGCGCGGGCCTCCTGGTACCGGAACACCTTGTCCTGCTGCCCTTCGGTAACGGACTCGACCACAGGTTGCTATACCAGAGATGGAAATGGGAGTTTCCCAAAAATCAGGGTACCTTATTTAGGGGGTCCTTATAATAAGGATCCGATTATTTAGGGTACTATATTAGGGTCTCCTATTTTCGGAAACTCCCCAAATGGAATGGGGAAGAATAGAGCAGGAACTTCGCATACAGAGCAAGTTGGAGCCTTAGCCAGGAGCCCCCACCAGCATGTGGCCGAAAGTTAGAGTTGGAGCTTGGGCCACAAGGGTCAAAAGCTCCTGGAACGGCGTTCCGACTCCCCGGCGTTCGCTGTTTCTTACTGTTGATATCTATCATCATCATCTCCATCCCGTGTTCCACTGCTTTCTTAGTTCCTAGACTTGAGCAGCTAAGCTCCCTCCGCCAATTGAAGGATCTGCCGGCAGCCTACTACCGCCCCGAGCAGAGCATCCTCGGTCAAAGTAGCAGCGCCTGGGCAGAAGCTTTCGGAGGGAGGCTCCGGAATTCGGCTGTTAGCTTTTGGGGTATTGTTGGGTTAGTGGTACAAAACTGGACTATGGTACACTATAGCTTTTTTCTAGATTATGCAGTTTTAAGTTATGTTTCACATGGTAGTTTTATACTATATTCGTTTTACGAGGTATTTTACTATATTGTACTATATTATATGACACTTTATAGGCATCGGTTCAGGGCTTGAAGGCTTGAGGCCTGCAGGAGTGTTGGTTTTGGGCGTGCAGGCGTATGGCTCGGATTGCGACGGGATCGTCTAGCAGAGCATTTAAGGTTTAGGGCTGATAGGGTTTAGGGTTTATAGGGCTGTGCATGGCCCCATCCAGAGTCTAGAACTTTTGGTCACAGGTGCCGAGCAAGGTGCCCAGCAAGCGACGGTGCGGCGGCTGCCGAAGGCACTTTCGTTCGCATAGGAGGCTTTTTGAGAACATTAGCGATTCTTGGGGGGGTCCTTACAGTAAGTATATGACAGCTTCCTGAACCCCAAATGACCTACCTTCTTAAGGACTTATACAAAGACATCATAATAAGGAACCCTAAAAAGGTAGGTTGTTTAGGGTCCAGGTTTGGTCTATACCAGCATCCTAAGCTTCAGCAGAAGTCGGACTTATCTCGTTCTCATAGATGCGTCCATGCTCGAGGTGGAGGCCTGCCAGGGCGTTCATGCGAGGCACCAAGTTTCAGGAAAGTGCGCGGCTCTTCGTTGCTTTGTGGTCCCGCAAGCTGTCGTATCGATTATGGAAACAAGGGCACTAGATGGTCCTAGGGGTGACCACAGTGGTCTTTGGGATGGTTGACAGCACTTCGGCTGTGAGAAGTTTCCACACGTCATGGCTCAGGTCTCCTCCCTGCAGCCGTCGGAGTCAAACTGGCTTTCGGACTGGGGGGTTCAGGGATCCTAATTAGTCGGATTTTGAGTGCTCTCAGTTAGCGGGGTTCCCAGAAAAAAAGCATGCGTCTGATCACCGCTGGGACCGGAAATGCGGGGGAGACTTTCGGGGCAGCACCCTCGGACGGATGATGCAAGGCTCCTAGGTAGCATCTGGGAGACTTCTTTATTAAAGGGGAGCCTTCTTCACCCTACTGGGGGCTCCTTTAAATATATCCTCCAGGGCCCTCCCCCGTTATCCTAAGTCCAGAAAGCCCAATAGTGGCTTTTCAGAGGAAGCGCCCGCACACACAACTAAGTCTCTCTCTCTCTCTCTCTCTCCGTCTCTCTCTCTCTCTCTTTATCACCGTGGTTTCGCAAGCCATCTTATTTTTGGCCGGGGTTCAGACACCATGTTGCTGTCAGAGGAGATTCAATGATATTTTGTAACATTCCTTGAGGTCTTCGTCTTCACACTCGAACCGAGAAGCTTCCAGATGTTGCTTTTCCCGGGTTCTTCACTGCATTGCTCCAAGCTTTCGTTCTCCTTTTCGGCCCGGGTCTTGCTGCATCTCGTGCACAGGACTTCTACGCACCTCCGGGCCGTCTGCCCTCCCTGATGGAGATCTTCGCCGCAGGCGCTGGGTCACGTTTCCAAAGACCCCACATTGACACCGGAACGGAGTAAACCACGCGGCAGACCGGAAATGCCAACGTAAGGCATAATCCTTATCATCAATATGTTGTTTCCTGGCAACCTCGTAGAGCGAGAGGGGAAATAGACAACAGAATTTCACATAGTTTATAATATAGTAGACTATATTGAAATAATTAGTTGTCCTCGTCTTGCACTGAAATGGCCTGCGGACTCACAGGTCCACTCCTTGAGGCCACTACCTATGCCTTCGCCATGCTGGTGCGCCACGGGAACTCTTTCCGAGCTTCCGAAGGCGAGGATGGTTGCAGTGTTTCGATTAGGGTTTAGGGTTTAGGGTTTAGGGTTTGGGGTTTAGGGTTTGGGGTTTAGGGTTTGGGGTGGTTTGGGGTTTGTTGTTTAGTGTTAGGGGTTTAGGGTTTAGGGTTTAGGGTTTAGGTTTCTTTGGAGTCGTGAGGGAGACATTGAATTCGGCACTGCGATACATAGAATTATCGTCTCGAGCCGACTGGTCCACAGGACCTTGAAGCAATCTCGATGAAGGGATTTCCTCGTGGCATCCCTGCCGAATCGCAGGTGCTGGCTTCGTACTCGCCACCTACATCCACACAGACTCTTGTCCGCCAGCGGCGGAAGTTGAACTGATTGCAGTGCAAAAAAGGTTCCAGGTTGAGGTTGAGACGGGTACTCACTGTGTCTCCAATGGGAGCTGGTGATGATACGTACTCATTGGCTCAGCTATGCATTCCAATTGCACAAGACCCGTTGCCCCACTCGTACTTTGGGCACACAGGCCTTGGTCACGTTCTGTGCTTTATCATAGGTCCGGCGCGATGTACCCCGACGCAAAATGTTGTCTTGAGGGTGTTGTTTCACTGCAAAACTTGTCGGTACACAGCCCCTGCCTGAAAGCCAGGAAGGCAACAATAGAGTTTACTGAACCATATACCTGTATGTTTGGATGCTTGACTTGGCCCTCAAGCCCTAAACTTAGCCCCAAACCCTAAAACAAAGCCGGATAGCTGAGGGAAAAGAGGGATTCAAACACAAAACCGAATCGCTTGTGTTGGAGTTCTTGTTCGTGGGCTCTCCCAGGAGACTTCCTGGCAGCTCCTCGACCGGAGCCCCGGGGCGATGCCGCTGCTGCCGGCGACCGCGGGCGAGTCATGGTCCGGCTATGGGCTCTACGAGCTGGCCCGGGGGGGCGGGGGATAGTCAAGCAGCGTAGTTACCATAATACTGTAATACTATCAACTATAGCTACAGCAACCATGATACTATCATCAACTATAGCTACAGCAACCATGATGGTTACAGTGATTGCTGCATTTACTTCAACTACTCTGGTCACCCAAGCGCTGCAGGCTCGTATTTCTCGATTACAAGTCCTACCAACATAGTAGTAGTAGTAGTAGTAGTAGTAGTAGTAGTAGTAGTAGTAGCGACTGTGTTTGTTGTGATGGCTTTTGTTGCGATGATTACTAGTGGGGCGTGGCACAGGAGCTTCACTGTTTGGGTTGGAGGGTTTGGGGGATCCTGTTCTCTGTCATGTATGTGTTTGTGGAGACAGACGTTAGTCTACTTAATTACGGTGATCTACCGTGTGCCTGTAAAGATTCGATGCTGTAACTTATGAGGTTTCATGGGCCATGGGCCATGGTAAGCGTGCAGGCCAATTGTCCTCCTAACAAGGGGAAGAACATTATAATTCGAAAAGGGTTTCGGGGTTCCTTTTAAAGGGTTCCTTAAAGGATTCCAGAAGTGATGACACTGGTGATGATGGCGATGCTGATGTTGAAGGTATGCGGATAGCAGTAGCACGTGTCAATGACATTCGAAGCAGAAGGGTTGTGAGGATAGTATAGTAGCACAGGGCTCAGCTTTCATGTAGGATTGTAGAATTTAGCAACAATGCAGCACCGACATTGACAAAAACGAATTACAACATCAACCGCAAGATGAGCCGCACAAGCCAGCATCGAGTTCGTTCTCACCACCAAGAGCAGCAACAGGAGCATCCTCATTGTCATCATAGAGCATCACCTCCAGCGGCAGCAGCCGCTGCAGACCGACAGCAGCCACTAGCACCAACACTGCCAACACCGGTACCCATGAAGTCACGACCAGCAGTGACCAGCATCGTCGTTATGCACAATCGTCAACATCGCCACCATCGACATGGTCATCGCCATCGCCACCATGATGACTAACATGATAATGATCGATAAGTTCTTGTTATTCACCATGATCTCCGTCCGTATCATCGCTTGCAGCAGCGTCAAGGTTCTACAGTTCCAGGTGTACTCCGGACTGCTTAAGCCTTAAGCCCCCTAATCAGCCCCTGTCAGGCTGCCCCGGATGCACTGCATGCCGTGGTCGTGCCTCGTTTGCCCTTTGCGCAGACGGCGCAGCCGGCGGAAGCGCAACTTGACCCGGGGAGATGGGGAAGGGTCAAAGGAACCACTAAAGGAACCGCTAGCACCAGTAGCAACAGCAACAGTTAAGAACAGCGCGTTTGTTCTTGTCATCAGAACTTTTGACATTTGCTGCCCGAGGGGGCGGGAAGGGAGGGGGGGGGGGTCAGCAGCAGCAGCAGCTCTCTGGATCCCACTAAAAACGCTGTGCAGCCCTGAGGTTCCCAATGAGTGACAGCTTTCTTGAGTTCGGAGTCTATGGTCACAGAATTGTCGATACTTCCCGGTTCTTCACAGTGCAATGCCTGTCCGTGCAAGACGTTTTGATTGAGATCTCAAGCCTGATATTTGGCGGGGCATTGCAGAGCATGGTGTAGCCCAATAGGGTTCGGTTGACTGTAGAGACCGGACGTGACTATCTCCTTGTCTGCCGCAAGCATAAGAGCACAGCAGCATAGTAATCACGACTGTATACCGTGGCATAATGCAGCTAGCACTGCCCTACGCGAGGTTGAAGAGCGATACCCGATACCCTCAAACTGGTAGGTTTACTATCCACTGACAGATGCAAGCATGCAGTGATTTTCTTTATGTTGGCCTGGCCAGGCAGATGCAAAATCGATAGAAAGACGGTCTAGTCATGGCAGCCACTGCGCGGATCGAAGAAGATCTTTCGCAGAACCGTTTCTTGCAGGTGCTCCGTGCCAGCTTTGAAGGCATATACCGGCAGGCCGCTAAGGGAGGAGAGAAGACGGTGGTGCTGGTTCCTTGCGCAGACTGCCTGGAGGTTGAGCACTTTGCACAGAACTTTGCAGAAACCCATCTCCTGCACGCGACATGTGTTCCTGGCTGCTACATGAACCTTCTTGGACAAGGTGTTGAGATCAAGGACAGCAGCGTGTCGACTCGTCTCGGCTTTCCTGAGCAACGCGTCTGTGAGGTCTTGCAGAGCGAGTCGATGTACGATGTGGGCAACACTTTCCGGGTTCTCGTGATTGACAAGCCGCTGATTGGCCGTCACCGCCCACTGCCGGGTGCAGCCGACCGTGCCAAAGCGACAGCTGAGACATCTGAGCTGTCCGTAGATGACATGCTACTGCAGGCTCCGATGATTCAGGGCGATTTCTTCGACGAAGTGGACCGCTTCCGAAAGACTTTCGTGCAGGTTGCGGGCTGCGAGGGTCGCACGGCGGAGAGGATTCGCGAGATCGTGAACGGCGCGGTGCAACGCCTCGGCCGGCATCACAAGCTGACGTCCTCCTCGCAGCTGCGACAGCTTGAGTTCACGGTGAGTCGTCAGGCCTACACGGCATTGCACTCCTTCGTCTTCCCCCATTTGCAACAGATCCTTTCAACCCACGAAGAGCGGCTGCAGAAAGCCATCCGGTCCTACGGCTCCGTGGAGGACGTGGTGGAAGCCATCCCAGGTGGCGGTCAAGGCCTCGCCTTTGTAGATATCTCCGAGGCGGCGAAAGAGCTGGAGCTCATGGATGGCAAGATCGCCCCTCACGAGCATCTCGGAGGGAAGGCCCTAAGCCTTCACATGTTGATGCATACGTATGGCGCAGATGTCGTGCCGGTTTCACAAGTAAGGAGGTGAATATATGTATATATAAGATCTTGTTGAATTTACATACATCTTGTGTGTATATGTAACTATGTATACAGCATGTGTGTGGGTGTATCTGTATAAATAGGTAGGTAGGTAGGTAGGTAGGTAGGTAGGTAGGTAGGTAGGCAGGCAGGCAGGCAGGTAGGCAGGTAGGCAGGTAGGCAGGTAGGCAGGTAGCCAGGTAGCCAGGTAGGCAGGTAGGCAGGTAGGCAGGTAGGTAGGCAGGTAGGCAGGTAGGCAGGTAGGCAGGTAGGCAGATAGGCAGGTAGGTCGGTAGGTAGGTCGGGTATGTATGCTCAATGTACATGCCCCTGCATCATTGCGCGCATGAGTAAGTGGGTAGGCAGGAAGGCAGGCAGGCAGTCATGCAGGTAGGTCGGTCGTTTGTCGTAGGTAGGTAGGCAGGTAGGTAGGTAGGTAGGCAGGTAGGTAGGTGGGTACGTGTGTTCTACACATGTCGAAACATGTACACAGATGTGGTGTGTTGCAGTTTAGTAGATCGATTGTAAAATATCTATGTCTAGTGCATGTAGCATATATAGACGTCATCGGATACACATGCACACTGCATGTTTAATCTGCACACACACACACATTCAGAAACAGAACAGAGACGGTTTTCGTAAGGAAGGTCGAGTGCATCGACAAGGCCCACAGCTCACTCCAGCGCTGCATCGCCGACTGCCTACAGGAGTCTCCAATACCCGCGGCTCCAATCGAAATCACAGGCGACGATGTGCTGTCCTTGCCCTTTGCCTGATCTTGGCCCTAAATCCTCAACCTGATATGGGGATTATGGGGGTTTGGGTTCAGGAACCTGGGCCCTGAACCCTCAAGCCCTTGCCTGACATGAGGTTATGAGTGTTTTGGTCTTTGCCCTTTGCCTGATATGGGGTTGAGGGTTCAGGGCGGGGATTGTGGCCAAGGGGTTAAATCCACTGTTTGGGCTCTTTGAGGGTTTTGGGCCTGATCTCGCGGTGTGATCATCTACAGTATACCTTATACAGGAGGCAGAGTTCTTCTCGGGCGGACTTTCAAAGACAGTCCTGGCTTGTCTTCATAAACCGGGGTTCTTTCGAACTTGATGCTTGCTTTGCATGCATGGTGTGTGAGCGTGCATGTGTGTGTGTGTGTGAGCATGTGTGTGTGTGTGTGTGTCCGTGTGTGCGTGTGTGTGTGTGTCTGTCTGTGTCTGTCTGTGTCTCTGTGTGTCTGTGTGTATGTTGCATGCATGTATATTGTATATGCGTTGTATATCTGTATGTATGCATGTATGTAGGTATGCATGTATGCAGGCATGCATGCATGCACGCAC
>CAJNDV010015358.1:1150-30696 GCA_905221635.1 Symbiodinium sp. CCMP2456 | reverse complement strand
GTTGTTGTTGTTGTTACTGTTGCTGTTGTTGAACTGTTGTTGTATTTGTCGTGCTTGTAGGTTTGTAGTGCTCGTCGCACGTAATACTTGTAGTGCTTGTACTAGTTGTGGCACTGAAGGAGCAGCAGTAGGAGCAAGAGGAGAGGCGGAAGCGGAGGAGTCGTATGCACAAGTGCCACGCTTGTATGATGGTAGGAGAACGGGGAGGAGTGATCGGACGAGCAGTAGCAGTGGTTGTGGGTCGCATTGGTAGCGTAGCACAGTGGCGTGTTGTAAAAGGCAGAGGCAGAGTTTGAAGCTTTGCAGTGGCTGCCAGGCTTTGTTTTCGAATCTATCTGCGTGCCGTTCCCGCCTTCTGGAAGTTTCGATCCCTTTCTGCCCCTCCCCGCCGGGGACTTGGTTAGCTCTTCGCTCAAGCTTTGCTGCCGTGTTTCTGCTGCTGCAAGGTACAGTTACGCATGTTCCACCAGCTGTGTAATAATTTGTATTACTGACCAGCAGTCTTGTGGAGATGAGGGCTGTTCATCGCAACTTGTGCCCAGGTCCGTGTTGAGTGTACTGCGGCGACAGCAGGCAGGTCTTAGCTGTTCGGGGTTAAGGTCTTCAGTAATTGTACTGAGGGCAGCACAAATGGTACTCAAATGCGAGATTGCGTGGGGCCACCGATGGTAGACAGAAACTAGCTCATCTGGCATCGGAACTCTGCTAGCTACATACAAGATTCTGCAGGGAGCCATTCTTGAGGTAAGCCCGGCGGGTAAGCACGAGTTGGTTCCTGCAGCAAAGAGCTCGGAAGGCACCGCCGACCAAGAGCCCCTGCTCACCATCCGGCCGATGGATGGAAACCTTCCGCCTCTCGGTCGCGTCAAGCGAAGGCCGCTTAGGGTCCGAGCCGAGCAGCCCTTTGCAAGTAACAGCCTGCATGGACATGTCTGGCTGCAGACGCAGGTTAGGCCTCGGTAAGGCTGGTATAGGATCACCCCCACTCGAAGCAGCGGAGAGTTCGGATGGCTTCCATCCATCCTTGCATCGAAGAGGCGTAAGTGTAATTGTCGGATACCGTCGGCGTGGGTCAGGGCTTTGGGGTAAAGCAAATGGCCTCCATCTTTCTCACCCGATGGAATCTCATCGTCTGCGCACTCGCGGTACCAGCGTTGCCGGGCGATGCTTCAACACAGACACACGCATGCAGGAGCTCTACATGCGAGGCTCTGTCTTTGTTGCGTGCTTGCGCATTGTCTCGACTTCAGGGCTGGTCGAATCCTGGAAAGCAAGTTTGCTGATGAGGCAAACAGTGAAGCTAGTGAAACCTGCGAGGCTCCTGCAAACACGTACCCTCTTTTGCCCACTCATGACAGGCTTTGGCGGAAGATGCTGGCGTAGAGATGCTCCAGCATTCGGCATCACGAGCATACCGCGTTGCAGCACAGGTGCCCGCCATGCAACCCAGCTTACCGAAGGATGCGATTTGTGTATTTTACTCCCGGGTCTTGGAAGTGGCAACCTGTATATTCCGTTAACAGCATGTGCAAGAGTCAACTGCGCTTACCCACAGGAGTATGGGCAGTGTGACAGTGCATGGCTGCCGCCCCAGCCTGGCGACCTGGCGTATCTGGAAGGCCGCAAGTCGGTGACCTGCAAATTGCAGACTGCAAGCTTCGCTTGCATTAACTGGGACAAGGTTGCTCAGTTTTGGCTTCCCATTGGCGAGAATACCCGTGGCTGGTCAAGTCTTATGTTCCTTGCGGCGGTACTCCTCCTCGGTGGCAGGTATGCTCAGACCACCACCGAAGCCGACAAGCTTGAAGAGATTTCGCTTTGCCAGGTCAACTTTTGGTGCAGAGATCTCCCCCCACATCGATCGATCTACTTGGCCATGGCTGGCGCACTGCTTTGGCTGGGGGCGATGCTGGACCATCCGACCTTCGACGAGGCAGAGGAGACTCCGGTTAGGCCGTATGCTCTTCCTTGGCTAGCCATCTTCACTCCAGCAGCTGCTTGCATCTTGGTCATGGCCACTTCCAGCCCGCAAGCGAGACAAAAGTCAGTCTGGCACCTGGCAGCCAGTGTTCTCCTGTTGCCTGCTGTACTCGCCTTCATCTTTCGTGAGCGGGAGCACACCATGGGAGCGAACCATGGCACCGCTATTTAATCGTGTCCTGGATCTTCCTCGGAATCTTCCTTGCGCTTCTAGCCTTGGCATTTGCGCCGGAGCCGCGCGTGTCTTCGTGGCTCCGCAAGTTTGCAATGCTGGTGTGCTGTGTCTCCTACATCAATGGAGGCATCTCGAAGGTCCTCAACAACCGCCCCCTGCTGGCTTGGCTGGATGGCAAAGCTCTGCAGAAAGCCACTTTTTGTTCCTGCATGGTGCGCAACATCTACAAGGGCGTGGGCTACCCGTGGCTTGCCAGGCAGGTGGCCCTACATCGCCCCGTGTCACAGCTTCTCTGCGCGACTCGGCCCGAAGAATTGATCCTAAAATATCCGAAAGCCTAACATCCTCGAGCTTAAACCCTAAACCTTAAAAAACATAAGCGGAAAAGAGGTGACAAAAAAAAAAAAACATAATCGCCCCAAAGACCAGGTCTTGACTTTGCTGTTTGAGCTGCCGCTTTCCTTCTCGGCGCTTCTGGGGCCAGGCTCCTTTGGCAAACTCGGGCCGGTGCGGATTCTTTGGTGCCCTGCATTCCTTCATTCAGCTTCGAGTTGCTTTGTGGGGCCTGGGAGTTCAGGGGTTTCTCCATACGTATAAGTATAATATTTGTCTTTAGTATATATATATATATACATATATATATACATACATATATATATATATATATATATATTATCGCATGCTGCAAAGTATAATATGTGACTGCCATAAGAGATATATAAAAACATAAATTAAACTCAATTATAGTTAATGTGTGTATATGTATATATATTTAATATAGTAAGTATTATATTATATCGATGCATATATCATAGACTTGAGGAGCATTCGCACATAGCTGGCGCAGGCGGGTCCGCTCTTCTTATGATCGAACAAAATACTTCGATGGTCCTGATTGTTGTCCTTCTTCTGATTGCTGTGGCACTTTACGTCATTCATGTTACTATGACTTGCTAGCATTGAGAGATATGTGGTCTGTTGATGAGTCCGTGCTTGTTTACAACCATTGTTATATCAGTTTGATAAGTTTACAAGCACAGAATTCGCAAGAAGCAGGCTTGGGTTGAGGGTTTGCCGAGAAGAACGGAGCAATTGAGCGGCTACGGCCTATGTCTCCAAGACTTGGTTTTTCGCGTCTTCGAATCTTACCTACAAAACTCTATATGCAGAGGTGCCTGACTGCTTGCTCCTTCCACTTCGGCGTGAACTTGCTTTGGGGAAACAGCCCGGCCAGCATGTATAACTACGAGACGTGGGTGATCTTGGTGCTCCCTGACCGATTTTGAGGGAGCATTTTTAATTGTAAGACAGAAAGCATCCTGCTCATGTCGCGGGGTCACTGACGCATCGTCCCGGCGAGTGTAGGATTAGGGAGCCTGTATTATCTTATGTAAGCCCCGAGAGCCTTGGTACCCTGAGCCCTGTGCAGACCCTTCCAGCCAAGTAAGACCAAATGGGCTGGTTGCCGATGTGTTCGGCAAGTGCTACTGGTCATCGAACGCCAAGCCATCGGAGGTCAAGGCCATTGTCCCAGGTACTCCTGCAGCCTCGAAGGAGTGCACATCGTGTCACTTTCTGGCTTGGGGTTCCAGGACGTTCTGACGCTTGGGGCTTAAATTAGACCCGCAGGACACTTTGACGATTCTGTCGCTGGTCTGCTCCTTCGCACTATTCGCTTGGATGACCGTGGCTTTCACCCGCCACTTCGATGACCCCAAGTGGCCCATCACTTCGGTGCCCATGTTCCTAGGCTCTGTGTCATGTCATTGCTTTCTCTGACCAAAGGCATGATATGAGCAAGGCCATACCTTAAGAACCCAAAACCCACTTTTTTGTAGGTTCTTATGATAAACCCCTAATATGGGATTTATAGGGACCCTACAAAAAAGTAGGTTTCGGGTTCTTAAGGTAGAGTCAGGGAGCACGGTATCGTGGACGGACCAGCGCAGGTTCTCCATGCTCTGCGGCAACCTTGGCTGCGACGAGAGCTTCCGAGCCAGCACCTACGACCTGCCCTGGTGGTGCGCAGTTGCATGTAGTCTGGCAGGCACATCCATGGTCCATAGTCCTTGTACGGCCGCCAAGAGCGGCTGAGCCGAAACTTGAAGCGGTGGCCTAGAGAAATACATGGACGGAGTGTTGATCAGTCGAGAAATCTTTAAGCTGTTTTATCGGATTTTGTCGACTTTCGAAATATCATTGCAATCAGCCGTGCCTTGTCTCTTGTCAGCTCGCGCAAGGGGAATGAAAAATGGCGAGCTCGGCAAATGTGGCGCCTCAACCCTGAACATGATAGTAGTAAGTTTAATGATGGTAGCCTCCTAGCAGTCGCGTTAAGAGTAATAAGAGCAAAAATCAGCAGGCTCAGAATAATAAGAATGATAGGCAATAGTAGGACTGAATTTATGGACATGCAGCTGCTCGATTGGAAAGCAGGTTGACCTGGCAAGCCTGACGACAGAGCTTCATGATACGATATACAGTAACAGTATAGTGTTATATATTCATTGCTACTAATGATACGGCAAGAATCTGTTATGTGGCTCCTTGCCAAGCGTCCGTTGTCACTGTACAGCCCCAAGCTTCAGTGGACTTCCCTACAAGTAGGAGGTTCAACAAAACTCCCAGAAGGAAAGTGGCCCTACTGTAAGGGTCCAAGATACCCATTATTTCAGGACTTTGGGGCCTTTTTGGGTACCTAAAACCCATGAAGTAAGGACTACTTGGACTCTTAGGGTCATGCAAAGGGGCTACAAGAGGACCTTGGGGCCCCAGTGTGGGCCTCGAGGCCCAGCTTTCCTCGGTTGGGGAAGTTCTGTTCATTGGGCCTCCGAGCTCACGGTGTATGGGTAAGAAGCTTCTTCTTCTTGGGTAGTTCTCTAAATTCGGGTCCCCTTTAAAGAGGTTCCCCAGTATAATGCGGCACCCTTATAAAAGAGACCCTAAAAAGGACCCTAGTTTAGAAAACTGCCCTTTTTTGTGGGAGACCTGAGCCCAAACCTCCGATCCGAGCGTATGTTTACCATATGACAGCAGGGCAGTGATGGGAATCAGAAGCTATACCTGCGACAGAATAGCCTTAGTGCCAGTACTATACAAATCTGCCATAGTAGTATACAGGAACAATACTACTGATCTAGAATGGTATACTATAAGAGTATACAGTAACAACAAAATACTAAACTAGAATGATAGGCTATAGTAGTATCCCATTTTTCTCGTCTCAGTGGGTATCTTGCTGAAGCCGAGGCCTGGACGCTGGTGTTTTCTGCTGACCTGCTTCCTGCCGTCTCAGGCGGATCCGATGGAGGAGTTTGAATAAAAACGCACAAAACAATAGGTAGTTGGTATATTTATAGAATAAATAAAGAAGAATAGTTAGTTATTATAGGTATAAAATAATGACAAGGATGGTCATGATAACAATAGTAGTAACTATGCTTAGTGTTGTCATTCGTGTTCTTCTTGTGGTCACAGGGCATCAAGGATGTGACCCCGAGTAGCAGGGTCCCTGTATGAGGCTCTGTGCTCGCAAAAGAAATTAGTGCCGTGCACAGACAGGTAAAGAACTTTGCGAGTAAACCCTAAACCCTAAACCCTAGATAGATAGATAGATAGATAGATAGATAGATAGATAGACGTCCTCTTTGTTGCTTGATACCGTATCAACGACTACAAACCGATTGACTACAATTGTGCTTCCAACTCCACTCCCACGCTCTGTGGAGTTCTAAGTGAGGCTACGACGAGCCCGGAACTCTTCACTTCACGGGGTCGTGTCATAAGGTCGCAGGCTTTCTGTGCCACGCTTCAACCGTGGTCCCCGAAGATCTTTTCTGCGTCTGCAGGTGACAGCTGCCGCCGCACCCTGAGAACAGATTGCGCGGCACGTCTCAGTTTGGATGGATGGACAAAAAATCAATCAAGGCCGAGGGCAGGCAGACAAGAAGTGTCCGTTCCGATCGAAACTTGCAGCCTGCCGTTTGCCTTCCGGACTTGGCAAGTGCGACTCTCGTTGGACCGGCTTTGTCATGCATGTTGGAGACGCAGGCCCTAATGAAGCGGGGACGGGTGCACTTCGGTATCAGGGTATCAGGGCATGCCACATTCGTGTTGCAACAGAGGCCCTTGTGTGGCCAAGGATGCGTTGTGGGAGTAGTACTAGAACAATATAACCATAACAGTGCAATATATATATATATATATACATATATATATACATATATACACAAATCTCTTGTGTATATGTATATAATACTGTTGCCAAGGATGCGAGCCCAGTGTTCATCTTGCGAACATTTGCGTCCTTGGGCGTGGAGGCACAGGGATCTTCCAGCAGGACTCACTTTGTTGGTTAGAAGAGTGCTTTCGTAGTTGTTCTACAGTATTTCCGCAACACGAGCATACTAACGCCAGAATAAATACAAGAGTATTTCCATAATCTACAATGTGCACTTGCTATAATACCATGCCATAACCTACGATAACATGAAAAGTCAAGGGTTTCTGCGTTCAGCTCTGGCTTAGTTACCCTAGTTCAGTTTGAATCTTGGAGGGGGATGTGTGTACGGCGCACAACATAGAGGCATAGAGGCTTAGGGTTTAGGGTTCATAGAGGTAGTGATGCACCGGACACACCCGAACCCTTAGCATTAGTCCTTACAAGACGAAAGACCCTAACCCGGCGTCGAAGCCCGAATACAAAGCCTGTAGAGCAAAATGCTATAGAAACCTTTTGCATGCAGAGAACCCTCGCACAGAACCCCATCAAACCCTTGTTGTTTTCGAGTCCTGTCAAAGAACCCTAAACCCTAAACCCTAAACCCTACACCCTAAACCCTAAACCCTATAAAGCCCAGGAAGGCCATCGATCAGTTGGCGGATGTCGGAGCTTCCACGGCTGGCTTTCGAACTGGACAGCGCATGCCCTTTGCCCGAGGCTGAGCTCCGAAGTCTGAGCTACGGTTTAGGGTTTAGGGTTTAGGGTTTAGGGTTTAGGGTGTTCTGGGTTCAGGGTCTATAGGTTCAAAGTCTAGGAGCAGCATTTTTTAGTGTTCGATCCCCTTTTGCGGGGCTCCTTGTTATAATGTATTCCGCAGCCGCGTATTCTAATCAGTCAGAAAATAAAGCTCCCGTGTTCAGGAAGACATGGGGATGCGGCACTGTTGGGAAAGTACCTGCACAATTGACCTCCCTCTCGCTCTACATGTACGTACATGCGCATGTAATACATGTATTTTTCTAAAGGTGCGCCGACATAATTTCGTATATATATATATATATAATATAATATAATATAATATAATATAATATAATATAATATAATATAATATAATATAATATAATATAATATAATATAATATAATATAATACATGTAACCATATCTACACATGTACATATATACGTATATATATATATATATATATATACACATACACATACACATACATACATGCAGGTATGTAGCCACACACACACACTGACGCGCAGCCGTTTGCATTGGACCAACCCGCTTCCAGGTCAGAGTGAGGACCCCTCAGCAGACTTCAGTCCACACACGTGCTCGTCCTTTTCCTGCGGCATGAAGGTCGGCATCGTGGCCGATGTCGACTATCGACTCTCCGGCAGCGGCCTCACTTGAGTCCTACAGAGGCGTTGTAGGCACAAACCGTCTGCATCGAAGCTGCTGACGTGTCATGTCACAGACGCTCATTCGGAGATTGGAGTTTTGAGACCCCTCGCGCTGGATTCAGATTCTTCTTCGGCACTTTTCCCGTTAAATCCTAAACTCGAGAGCCAAAATCTTGGAAGAAAAGGCCGTGACGACCATCCTGGTCGTGCGTCCACCTTGATCTTCGGCTTTGAGCTACGGACTGCGCCACTCGGTTAGCCAAGCGTCCTGAGGAGATCGGTGCACAGGATATGTTCCAAGTATTATCATGTTTATTTGTATTCATATTTTGCTGATGGTAGTAGAATCGTAGAATTTAGTAGTACTGCCAGTAGTAGCACTAGCAATTCATGATTTTTTGTCATATGATATGGTGTTCCACCACACTAGCGCATTGAGCCGTGGTGAGTTCTAAGGCCTGGGTTTGAAACTGCAAAGAAGTTGCCATGTACGTTGGTCTTGATCGTATCTACCACTGCAGCGTTTTTCAGAGGGATGCGTAGTGAATGGCATGCTATGTCTTGGGAGGATGTTTTGAGGTTGGGATCCTGTGGTCCTAGAGGCTTCTCCCTGCCCAGGCCCAATGTTATCGGAAACGTGCACCTGGAGGCGTGGCAGCGTGTGTGAGACGCCTCCAGTACGCCCTACTACTGCTACTAGTGCCGCTGCTGCGACTGCGTCCGGTGCTAATCACTACTCACACGAATTGCGTTCGAAGTGCCATCATAGAAGCAGGTTGCATGTCCAATCTTGGGCATCCAGGTGGTGGCCCCTTTGGGCTATCTCTTCAACGATGACTGTGTGGCGGACATCAGCCCGAAGCTGGGGTTTCCAACTCGAGCAAGTTGAAAGTTGAAACATCTTTGACTTACATGCTGCTCTTGCCAAGTCTTGGGCTTTGGTTCTAGTTGCGCTACAGGTCAGAGTCAGAGTCCTCTCAGGTGATCAAATCTTCGGTGCCGGACAAGGCTTTCCATCGCCCTACCGGCCGTCGGGAATCCCGGATAGTGGCGGGTGATGGCAAGATCGCAAAACAGAGCTTCAGCCACAGTAGCCCCGCTATGTTTGCAGTACTCAAGGCCCGATGGTGCGTAGGGAACGAGACCTCGAACCAGTGCGACACGATGTCTTCAATCCAAGGAGAAAAAGACAAACCGAAGAGTCGCGGAGGTTTGAGCCGGGGGTCCTGCTGGTCGGCTGTGCCGGCCACCGCAACATCGCCCAGCTGGAGGCACCGACTCTGTGGTGACGAAGTTTTCAAGGACCCAAATCGAAATTCCAGCAGAGCGAGACGGAAGTCAAAAGCGAAGATTATGAGTGCTTGACGATTCATGTAGATGATGTAGATGTTTTAGCGGTTTTCAGAGGACTTGATTCAAGCATTGGAATGGATCCTTTAACTTCGAGCTGAGTGCACCTGCCCTGGCATCTTTCTCGAAGCCCTTTCCCAAGTCACATTTGAAGCTTTGCTTTGGGCGCTGGCCAAGCCCTTTGTCCATGATGCTCTTCGCCTAGACCGGGAAAGTGAGAGCAATTCTTCCTCTTTGTCTTGTTGTTTCCCAACCATATGTCTCCAGGTGACGCCCGGGCTGCTTCCTGGTAATCGTTACGTGTGGGCCTTGGGTGTCCACAGTTACACGTTTGATAGTGTTTACGCTATCTATTGTGCTGTGGTCCTGCCTGCGTCCCGCTTGGGGTTTCGAGGCCTTCGCCCTGCGCGTCGATGAGCAGCCAGCCGCTACGCCTGCCCTCTGGCCGCAGTGATCCATGCGTTATCATGGTCGCTTCCGATTCAAGGGGTGCGCATCGCACAGAACAGCGCAGGTGGGTGGGCGGGTGGGTGGGTGGGTGGGTGGGTAGGTTAGTAGGTTCGTCTTCGTAGGTAGGTAGGTAGGTAGGTAGGTAGGTAGGTAGGTAGGTAGGTAGGTGGGTAGGTGAGTAGGTGGGTAGGTGGGTAGGTGGGTAGGTGGGTAGGTGGGTAGGTGGGTAGGTGGGTAGGTGGGTAGGTGGGTATGGGTAGGTGGGTAGGTGGGTAGGTGGATAGGCAGGCAGGCAGGCAGGCAGGCAGGCAGGCAGGCAGGCAGGCAGGCAGGTAGGTAGGTAGGTAGGGAGCTAGGTAGGCAGGTAGGTTAGTTGCCCAGTTGGCTTCTTGTTAGGCACGTGTGTGTTATGCTTTTGTCAGTCTTATACGGGCATGCACGGACAGATGCCAGCATACATGCTTATTCTTACACTTGAGCATCTCTAGCTCTGTATGCAGAGAGAGATCAAACAACATGTCGAACGTCATTTGCACTTTGTCGCATCCGCTCCCATTACCACCCTCGTCCGAAGCCACACACGCGGATCAGCCCAGGTGCAGAACACGTGGTTCCTCAATGTGGCCGACCAGGCCTCTCTCCAGCTCTTTGGGGGGTTGAGTGTTCCTGATTCCGGGTCTTGGTTTGTGGGGAACGTCTTGCAGGGACAGGGAGGGAGCCATACAATGCACATATACATGAAGATACATGGATGCACATATGTGCATAAGTACGTATATTGTTGCATACATTATACATCCTGTATATATATATATATGTATATCGATACCTGTATGTGTATATATGCACACATGTAATCACGTGTATATATATACAAACATATACTTATATGTACATACACGAACGTATCTCTGCATTTGTATGTGTATGTTTCTATCTATCTGTCGCATCCAATCTCATCTAATCTACTCTAGTCTCATTCTGATCGGATCTAACCTTTTCCTTGCCGTTCCATTGTGTTCAATCCCATGTTCCTCCTTTCTATCTAGTGAGTGAGTGAGTGAGTGAGTGAGTGAGTGAGTGTTGTTTGCATGTGTGCGTGTTTATTGCTTATTTCGTTTTCTTTACCAAGGGCACTCATGACTCATGTTAAGACTAAGAATAGCGAGATCTCGAAGAAGAAGCCCGACCTGTGCCTAATTGGCCATGTGCTCCAAGGTTCACAGAATGGACCCGCATGTGCTTCCTGAAGCCCGGATGAGAATGCGTAGCCATTTCCACATGACATGAGGAATGCAAGGACCGTGTCCTAAATCGCAGAGTCTCACCCACGAGCTGTCTCAGCAGGCGTCTGAGGCCATTGATGGCTATCCTCTCTGGGCCTTCACGGACTTGGCCGGAATCCTAGGCGGTTCGTTGCCCGGGTTGGCCCTCAACAGCCCATGCAGTCTGCAAAGCTGCCTTTTACGGGCACATGGACTCTGTTTTTTGCACAGTGCGGTGCTCAGGCCAAACCCCCCCCCTTTCGGAAGCAGCTGTGCGTGAAACACATCGCTAATCACATTGGCTCCAAGGCTTTAGGCCTTCTCTTGGAGACGGTCATGGCACATTCGGCGACCATCGAGAATGAGGCCGCAGCTTTGCAAGAAGTGGTCGAAAGCTTCGTTCACGACGCAGTACACATATCTCTCATGTTCTTCGGGTGGGGTGTGCGTGCAGGTGACGATCCTTTTCCGGCCGACGAACACGATGATGAGTCAGGCATGGGATGAAAGTGACACTCCCCCATGCGGACAACAACAGAGAGCAAACAGCCCTCAGCACGAAGCCGCTCCTTACGTAGAAGTAGGAGTCGCACCAAAGCCGCAAGGGTGCAAGCCCTGTCCAAATCGCAGGCCTATCTCAAAATCCCTAGACTCCTTACAACCCCAAGAGAATCTCGAAGTCTCTGGAGGGGGCGCTGCAAGTGACAGCGCCCGAGGGCTTCCGCATCCGCAGAAGCTGCGCTGCCTCTGCCCGAGCCTCATAGTCAAAGGAGCTATTCTTACAGTCGTTGTTATTTTCCATTTTGTTTGTTTTTCATATACATACAATATTGCATATATATATATATATATCTATATGTGAGTGTTGTTTAGATGCATGTATGTATATACTTCAGTGTAGACAGATATACACATGTGTATGTATCTGTTTACATACGTAACTCACACGCGCACATACACACACGCACACCTGCATACCGCATGGCGTCATTCAACATGGATTGAACAGTGGTTTGCTATAGGGCCTGAGGATCGAGGGTTTAACGTACGGGACACGTTGACATGATACACCATGCTCCGTTTGAGCTGCTTGTCTAGCCACATGGCGATCGACTGGGAACCCACCATCCTTGTGAATGTAGTCTTATGGAGAGTTTTGCGATGATTTGTTGGACTCTGACTCTGGCCATGCTACATGCCTTCGTAGTGACATGAGGACTTTGCAACTTGTCTCCACACACACATAGAAACATCGAGATGAACCACAAGAAACAAGCGACTTGTTGGTACGACAGGTTCAGCAGCTGGCGTCCGGCAGCGGTCTGGCGCAGATGCCTGCAGATGTCGAGCTGTGGGGGCACCTAAACAGTGAGAGGGAAGCTCGGACGGAAGCTGGTTCCGTCCTCTTACGGAATGGTCACGGCATGAATTTCGAGAAAGGTGCCTGGTGGTGTTCGAAGTCACAGATCAACTAACCTAGCAGCCTCAACAACTAGTGACTTCTCCACCACCGCATCTTGGTAGAGTATGGGTCGAGATGTTGTTTGGTTACCAGGTTAGGCTCTCTCAGCCAGGAGGGTGGGCCAAGACGGGCCAAGAACGGGTCATTGCCATCAGTCTATTGACGGGAAGTATATTGCCGTTCTGCCCTCGATGATGCTGTTGCTGCCGTCACTATGATCGTCATACACTGCTTGTATCGGCAGTATGTGTATTATATATATATATATACATATTAGTACAGATAGCTGTATAATGTGTATTATGTTCAGTTTAGATGTTTACTAGAGTATGCTCTGAAGTCAAGGCCCGGGGTGGTTTGCGACGGCGAGCGCCCTGCGACAAATCGTTTCGAGGCAACGACATGGAATCTTTGGCTCTCTGAGGTCCCCTCCCTAAGGGTCCAAGTAGTCCTTATTTATGGTTCCCAAAAAGGCCACAAAGTCCGTACTTGGACTACTTGGACCCTTAGGGCCTCGTTTCAGAAGCATGGTAGGGCGCAGGGGTTCGGGTATTCAGGGCGTGGGCGTTGGACGCGTAAGGTCTATAGACCTCCGGCAGTACAGAGTATAGGGCCCGGGCCCAAAAGGAATTGGCTTCTGAGTCTGACTTCCTCTAAGTATTAGGAGCTTTTTGTGTTCCGGTCCCTTCGGGGAGTTCCTGAGTCTTCGGCTCTCAGGCGCGGAACCTGTGCACAAAGCCAGCTTGGAGTTTTGGATGCTAAGCGCTGACTTGGGATTTCTTCGACGTCTGATGTGATGGAGTTTCGCCGTAACTACTTGTTGGCCCCCTCATTCTCCCACAATCATTCTTGTGAATCTCAAGCCTTCTTTTGCTCCGAAAGTGTCGGACCGAAAAGAAATGTGCGGTGCCTTTTTGTGGTTAAAGCCAAGTTCCTCAAAACCCCTCAGTCTTGTAAGCACCCAAACCTCAGGAGCGACCGGAGCGACTGAATCAGGTGAGCTTCGTCTCGCAGCTCGCCCTCCTGGCAGGAGGCCAGCTGGGAGCTTCCGAAAATTAGGGGGTACCTTACTTTGGGGTCCTTATAATAAGCATCCTACTATGTAGGGTACTATATTGGGGTCCTCTATTTTCGGAAACCCCCAGCTACACCTGAAACTCAAGCAGCGAGAAGGTGAAACAGGGAGGTGTCGGGGAGTCTCGGGGATGCTTTGCGGGGTCAGAAATCAAATCAAGGTCGTAAGTCGCAAGATGCGAGGAGAGCAGCCCGCAGTTGATACCGCCGGCTTGAGTCATCCTTAGCAATTAATTACTCGTCCAGGCACCATCGATGTCAGTGGAACCGTCGCCACAGCATCATCATAGTTAGCATCATCATCTTCGTCGTCATCCTCATCATCATCGTGGCAACAGGATCACATGCCAGTACACAAAAACCTGAGCATGATGCCCAAGTCCCTGAGAGCAATCTTGGAGGCTTGTGTGGCATTACCCTTTCATTTTCAATCTGAGCATGGCTATCTGAACCAACCATCCAAAAATTCAACCGCTGTCATGTGTCTCGTCCGCATATATATATGTGTGTGTCTCCTCTCTGTCACCCTCGCCCTCGTTTTCCCGCCCTCTTCTCTCGCTCTCTCTGTGCCTCTCTCGCTCTCTCTTTGTCTCTTTCTCTGCCTCTCCCTCTCAACTCTCTCTCCCTCTCCTTCTTCTCCGTGTCCATCTCTATCTGTCTGTCTGTCTGTCTGTCTCTCTGTCTGTCTGTCTGTCTGTAGGATAGATGGATAGATGGGCTTGTTCGAACAATCTAGAGCAGACTCCGACGACATCCAAGCCGCTTGGCGTCAAGTTCTCGCTGCGAGGTGTGCGGTATCGCCTCAAGGCCTCTGTGACAGGGGCCCAGTTTCGAGCAGGGCAGGAACCCTGAGCCGCAAAGCCTGGATGAAGCGTGGGCGGAGGCCGTAGGGGCCGTGTGGTAGTCAGGGTATAGTCATGAGCATGGCGAAGCTGTTATCAGATTCATAGCCATAGCCACTTGAACCTTAGGTTGTATGCATAGTGACACCATTCAAGGGGATCACCGTAGAGCATGCATGGCAACGACGAAAGAACCGAAGCAGTCGGGGTGACAGTGATCGCCGCGCTACTCATCAAAGAGGCTTTCGAGGTGAAACCCACTGAATAAGTGCTGCAGTTCATGCGCACTGAGACGACTACCGATCCTGCTTTCTAACATTCAAACGCCACTGGCAGTGACATGAAGCTACTCATGATTCAAGGTAGCGTTGAGTCTCTCGCCACCACGGCATGGTCGTATGGCCTGAGGCTGAACCCCAGCACCTTGAGTCCTACCTCTGGGTCCTGGGCCTTGCAAAGCCACCAGGAGGCCTTTGTTCACGTCCCGGTTGTTGACACCAGGGTCTAGGTCCGTCTAGGTTTCCTTTATAGTGCGTACTTGGGCTGGGGATTCTCGAGCCTTAGGCATTAGGCTTAGGTCTTTACAGCTGGGATGCAGTTGCAGCTTAGCTGGGTTTGTTCTGAAATTGCTTGCGCTAGAGCCGCCAGGGGATACTTGTGTTCAGCAGTTGCCCAGGAGGACAGGGGATTCGTGTATGGGTTCTAAGGTTGAAGTTTCGATCGGTATGCTAAAGCTCGAGCATTCTGTCCCTTTTTGCTTTGTCCCCAGGCTGCTGAGGTCAACATTGCTGTGTATATTCAGTACACATAGTCACAGTAAATGAACAGCCTCAGCGATAGGTCCCCCCCCAACGCTCGACATTCAGGAGCCCGGGCTTCATTTGTCACCTTAGAGTGAAACCGACAGACATGTGACTTAGCGGAAGAGCTTCATGAGAACTCTCGGCCAGCTGCTCTTTGCGCAAAGTCCATGCAATTACATGGGCAGCCTAAACCCTAAACCCTACATCCTAAACCCTAAACCCCTAAACCCTAAACCCTAAACCCAGGGTAGGTGGACCATTGGTGGAACATAAGCAGATCCGTGATTCCATTCACCGCCTCACCAGGACAAAGCACTGCAAGACTAGCTGCACAAAGAATCGGACCTATACGCTTTGGACGCTAAAGCCCCATAGACTTGAAGCTCTCAATTAAAGCTCTAGAAGAGCCAGGGTCTACTTGACGTGGGGACTCTGGCGTCCCCTGCGCTCTCCGCCGCTCTCCAAAGCTTCGAGGTACCCTTTCCATCCGGGCAGGGTTCAATCTTTGGCGGTGTGAAAGCGTGAGAACAAGTGCAAGCATGGCATTTACAATTCACAAGCATGGCAATAATGATCAGGATGATATGGTTGTGGAAGGATCTTCGGCATGATAAAGGTTGTAAGGACTGTAAGGTGCGAGTCAGAAGTAATTCGGAGGACGACCAGTCAGTCGGACGTGCATCCTCATGATCTGTTTCTGTCCAGCATGCCGATGAGCATCCTCACGTGTTTGTTGTGCATGTGCCGCAGCTTTACAAAGTCAAGGAAGCTGCGAGTCATTGGTCCGATTAGCTTGAATATAGCACATATAGACTTGATGGTGCTGGCAGCCGAGAATGGGGGCACGCCCAACATAGAGGCGTGGTACATGGTCCCTGAGAAGCAGTTGGTTTGTATGCAGCACAACTTCCGGCGCACGGACCTTGCTTGCAGGCATGTGTGAACATTCGCATACATAGACGTGGAGCGTTGGCGGTTTGCAGCAGGCAGTTGTCGCCTGCATCTAGCATCAACATCCCACAACTACGCCGGCAGTTTAGCAATACTTATAGTGGATGAGTATTGCAAGTAGCTATAACCATGGAGGGAGAGATGTCGATAACACAAGGACTCAGGACCAACTAACAGCGGCGATGGTGGTGGTGCTCATTGATAGCCGTCAGAGTAGAGGCAAAACTTTCGATCTCCGACGACGACCACCACCGCCACTGGAGTCATTAGAGTGAGGCCACGGCCCGAATCTGGGGATCGTAGCTTCATACGGGCTGGGACCGCTAGGATTTGCCACTTTGAGGGGTTTACGGTTGGTGTGGTGTTCAGTCAAAAATCACTCACATGCTTTCTCTCAAGCCGTGAAGCCGCCCACCTACTGTGAAGACGCAAGGCCTCCGGTAGCTTTTGGCCACCATGCTTCGCCTTCGAAACCTCTCCGGACTCGAGCTTCTTGCGGCCAGGGCGGAGGAGGTTGCTGCCTTGGCCGATGCACGGCACGCTTGCTGCTTGAGATGGGTGCCCGACAAAGGCGCGGCAAGAGTACAAGTGTGGGACCTCTTTACGCGACAAGTCGACGAGGTGAGATGGACGTGTTGCGCTTGTCATTTGGTTACGACAAGAAACGAGCGGACACTCGCATCCGAGAGTGTGTGGCCGTGTGTGTTTATATATATGTATATATGTATACATACATACATATATATATATATGTGCATGTGTATGTATATGTATACGTATGCAAACATGCATATGTATATGTATATGTATATGTATATGTATATGTATATGTATACGTACGTGTGTGTGTGTGTATGTCTAGATGCCCTGAACTTCTTAGACTTCGTGAAGAGGGAATATGTCTTGTGGATGGCTTGCCTCAATTCTCTGCGGCCTGGTCTTCATTTGAAGACCAGGCCGCAGAGAATTGAGACAGGCCATCCACAAGACATATTCCCGCTTCGTCAATGGCGTTGCGTCCGCCATTCTGCAGCAAGCTCGTCCAGGAGTTGCCATGCTGATCTTTGTGAGCTTTGGCACATTTGGTCAGCTGGCCGAGGGTTTACACACAGCTACAACAAAATCCCGCCTGAAGTGTACAGACAAGCACATGAGCCCCGGGCTGCGAAAGACAGGGAAGCACGCGAGTTGCAGCCAACTCACGTGTCTCTCTGTCTTTCACTCGCTGCACAGCTTCCAGCTCCTCTGCAAGAGCGTGCAAAGAAAGGCAGTAGGACGAGCCGTGGTACAGAGCCTTCAATGGCGTGATAGTTTCCATCAAGAAGTTCTTGATGGAAACTATCATGCCGTTTGCTTTCTCCAGCTCCTCTTTGTAGCCCTGTGGCTGAGGCATGGGTTGAATGGCTCTCGTATTGCCACACTTAGACCATCAAGTTTTCGCGAGAGCAAACCGACCTCGGCTTCCAGGAGGGCTTGAACCGATGTTTGCTTTGCGGACTTTGCCTGAAAGCACTCGCACTTAGTCTACTGCTACTTGCTGTTGCAAGGCCTCTACTGCTACTGCTACTGCTACTGCTACTGTTGCTGATACTGCTGCTACTGCTACTAGTCCGCGACCACTACGGGATTACGGCTGCTACTGCTACGACGACGACGAGTAGTTTACCTACTACCGCCTCTGCTGCTGCTAACTGCAGTTGCTCCTGCCCCGTAATCTGCCCGCTGCTGTTGATAGCAGCGCCAATGGTGACCACGTCATCATGTCAATCATTATGATCAATGTCGCCTATATCATGCATATCTGCATATCAACCTGGCTCACTGTTGGGAGATCACTGTCATCATCACCATCATCGTTATCATTATTCTGCTCATTACCGTCATGGTGGCAATTCAATTGTCCGTCGTCCTTTGTGCCCTCATCACCCTCTGCCATGATCGTCAGTATGAATCCCGGAGCCCTTTCCAAAGCCATGAGCCCAGGCTGCCGAGGTCAAGGATCAGACAGCCGAGAATCGCCGTTCCCCGAACAAAGCGGCGGCTTCGTCGGTGCTGGCAGATCTCGGAGTGCTTGCTTACCACGTGCCACCGACAGGCCTGACCCAATGAATTGCTGTGACGTACTATCCCACGGAGACTGCTTCAAAATCACGAAGCCGCCTCAGGCAACTATCCACCAAAGGCTGTGCCATGGGAGCCTCAGAGCGGCATCCAGGACTCCGGCATCAGCCATCACCTGCTCCATCATTTTCCATCAGCTGCGTCGTCTCTTGCACCGTCGTCATCGGCAGTCGTCATCTTCCCCGCCTGCACAACCGTCACAGCTACCGCGGCCATCACCCGCCCTGTCATCACCACCACCGTCTTCCAAAACCATCATCATTCGCGTTGCCACCACCACATGATCATCAGGGTTGTTCAGCGCTCATGATCCTCGCCTTACGTCGTAAGCTGATGCGGTTCTTTTCAAGCGCTCCACACCGCTTTGAAAGGCTCCCGGCTCCGAGTGCTGCCACGTTCAAACGCAAAGGCATCATGAGTTCCGGTTTAGGGTTTAGGGTTTAGGGATTAGGGTTTAGGGTTACAGGGTTTAGGGTTTAGGGTCCTTTCTTGGCGCATCCGTTGAGACGCTTCCCGCGGCGTGGGGATTCCAGCGGAAAGACATTCGCAGGACACGAAGCTGAAGCAGATCCGGGATGCAAGAGGCTACAACTATGCAGACATCATCACTTGCTCGGAGGCCGGATGGGCCTAGGCTTCGTCTTTCACTTGCACACGCGAGTGCGCAGGCAGCGGGCACCTGAGATTATGGAGACTCATCAAAGTTAGGATCAGATGCTCGACGCCTTTGTTGGCAGCAGGGTAGAGGTATAGACGTAATGGACTTACTTGAGATTCGTGTTGATATGTCGATTTAATGAGGTGCTTCCCAGACCTACGTCTTGACAGGAATGCCTTCCTGACTACCACAACAAGCTGAAAGCATTCTTCGAGGAGCACATCCACTCCGACGAGGAGCCAACTGGCGCCCTGCTTGGGGTTTCAGAGCAGTGCCATAGGAGAATGTGACAGTCCCGGTGCTGCACATGACCGTACTTAGAACCACATCTGGACTCTGGCAGCGTGCAGGCGTCTGCTTCACAGGAGGTTCGGTACATCCTGAAGGGCAGTGGGTACTTCGACGTGCGTGACACCGAGGTGCGGCCACCACTATCTAACGGAACAGCGCGAGCTACAAATTGACAGAAATCTGTGATACTGCGGCAGCATCTGCTTTGGCAGGAATTTGAATTGAAGCATCGCCGTCTAGTGCTGCGCACCTCCCTGTAACCTCGTTCGCCGTCTTGAGCAGCTGCATGGTATTGTGTATAAAGCATGCGCAGCACTCTTCGAATTCATTCGCTTGAGCGGCAGCCTTCCAGCGTAGAGCACAAGCCAGGTAAGAGGGACCTTTTGAGGAGACATTGGTGCCGAAAGTGGAGTTGTAGCAACCAGAGCAGCCCTGTCATCAATTGGCCGATGCCTACGTACAGGATCAATGGATCCGGATTCAGCTCAACGCGGGAGACTTGATCGTTCTCCCCGAGGGCATTTACCACAGGCCCTGCCGCAAGACTGCGGTTTCGTTGCGATTTCCGCAGAGCTTGTACGATTGCTAGACATGATGTATCTATGTCTATGTCTGTTTGTCCGTCCGTCCGTCCGTCCGTCTGTCTGTCTGCCTGTAGGTATGTATGTATGTGCGTATGTGTGACCATAGGCAATAGGAGTGGGGGTGACTGCTTGTGTTCATGCAAAGGTCATACTGAGAACCAACTATGTAGGCCTTGGGACCCCATGCTGGCTGGGTGGGTACCTTCCAGGCCTTTTTTTGGGCCTCGGGCCGTTGGCACTCAGACTTCAGGGTATGGGGCCGGGGGCAGGGGGGGGGGGGGTTGTTCAGAGGTTCAGATTTTACTACGGTCCATACCAGCTTTAGAGTGGCCGTAGCTTGAAATGCCCGGTGGTGCAGGTTTACCATGGACACGAAGAACTTCACCCAGGCAATGCGCCGGGGCCTTGGCGTCTCCTACCTTTGCAAAGGTGATTCATCTTTAGATAGCCCAAAAATAAAGAAACCCACATTCTTGGAGCTCCAAACCCCAGAACGGAAGATGCTGCGTCTTGAGGCCTCTTCAAAGGAGCTCCTTGGTTAGCACTGGCGAATCTATAGGCCCTCATTTATAGCAGTCTCAAGCCAACTCCTACCCCCACTTGCACAGTTCTGTCTTAAATTCCAAACCCTTGATGAACCCTAAACCCTAAACCATAAACCACCCTAAACCCCTAAACCGTTATAGGAGCCCAGCCCAGCCGAGGTGCCCGTGTGGACTCCGATCAACCGCCCGGCCGATGCCCACCTGTCCCGAGAGCGAAGCTTGGCTTCAGAGGATCTGCAATTGTTGTTTTGTTTGTTGTTTTTTGTTTTTTCATGCTGTGTTATGTTTTTTAATTTGATTGCATCACATTTATTATTGTAGCTAGGGCTAGGGTGACTTCTGATGTTTGCTCTTGGAACAACAGGGTTACATCCCCGACCAAGACCAACCGCGAACTCCAGGCTACCTGGCCCGTTTCGGGCATTTCGCCGAGGAGCAGAGGCTAAGAGCCAACATCGCGCCACTTGGTGCATAGTACTAAGAGTAATAATAGTAATAATAATAGTAATAATAGTAGTAATGGTAACAATAGTAATAATGATTCATTGGTGCGAGTTTTGGGCCGAGGGGGAAAAGGGGTTGCTAGCAAAAATGAGGGATTGGGCGCCGAGGGGCTTCTTATGTTGTCAGGCCCCACAGCTCTCCAAAATTTACGTCTGGTGTTTGTGTCGCGCTGGGCTTGCGGGAGGTCCTTCTAGCTATGATAAGGACAACCGGAATAGAACACACATGCGGCGACCACCTGTCTCAGTGGCTAGCAAGTCCTTGGGGCCTTTGTCGGCAGAAGCAGAAGCTCAGCATGCATGACACCGAGTTTAGCTAGTCACGCTAGCCTAGCTGCTCGCTGGTGCCGTCGACAAGGAAGGCCGGCAACATCTCTGCCAATCTAATATACGTGGCCAGAAGGCAACCCAGCTTCGAGCATATCGGTTCCACGTCTAGCCTGCTACACTGCTACACACACATAAAACCAGAACACGACAAGGCATCTGCAAAACTTCATCCTCCGAGGGCCTGCTTGAGAAGCTTCTTCCAGCTGGGCTGGTGTGTTGGCTCTTCGGGCACGGGCCTCAGCATGTCTGAGCTGACCCGTGTGCTGAACGCCTAAGCCCTAAACTGCAACCTGATCGAGCACCACTCTGCCGTATGCAACAGCTCTTGTAGAATTGCTCGGTGGTGGTGAGCCCGCATTGAAACCGATACCGCACACAAACGATTTTGAACAAACATATTGACAGATTGATCCGCACAATACAGAGATATCCTTAACACAGTGTAGACCCAAAAACCTACCTTAAGAGCCTTACCAGATTCCTTCTTACGGCCCCATACTTTTCCTAAACCCTAAGCCCGTAACCCTAACCCTATAGCCTATAAACCCAATTAAAGGAGCTCCTGGATCCCGTAACCCGAAGCCTATAGCCTATAAACCGAATTAAAGGAGCTCCTGGATCCCAGGGGCTATGGCCGCGCGTGTGGGCAGCGGGTCCCACGCCCCGGTGCTTTCAACACCCAGCGGGGTGCCCAAGGAGCTCCTGGCGGAGGAGGCCTCGGACGTGGCAAACTAGAGCCAGAGGGTTTAGGGTTTAGGGTTTAGGAGGGTGAGCTTTTGTGGCGTTGGGGTTTGAGGGTCCAGAGTTGAGGGCTTTAGGGTAAGATTTCAGGTAGTTTTTGAGTGGTTTAGGGTTGTAAGCTAGCTTTTGCAGCACGCTTGGAAGGGGGTCTAGCTGCTCCTTCTCCACGTCCTTTCCTGAATCTCAACTATCATTATTCATTATCTTTGCTAGCATTACGATCAACATGTTCAGTACTGTAATTAGGAATGATCGTACCCAAACCTATAACCTTATGCCTATGCCTTATTAAGTCGAGATGCCATAAAGCCCTAGAGACCCTATGCCCGAAAGCCCTAAAGCTCCAACACCCCAAAACCCTACGCCCGAACCCTAAAGACTAAAATTTCTCACAGCCCAAAAATCCCAAGCCCAGTAAGCAGGACATCTTCCTCCTCGCCGGCCCTGGGGGCGCAGGCGAGCAGCTCAAGGAGCCCAGCAAAGCCCTGAAGGCCCAGCCGTGGAGGGGGGGCTACAGGGAGGGATTCCTAATAAGGGAGCTTCCGAAAATAAGGGGTACCTTATTTTGGGGTGCTTATAATAAGGGTCCTACTATATATTTGGGGTACTATATTAGGGTCCCCTATTTTCGGAAACTCCCATATTAGGGCTCAGGGTCTACAGGGTTTAGGGTTTACGGGGATTCCTTACATGGAGCGACATGAGTGAGAGTTTCGCGGTCGATTCAGTTTGCGTTGAGTTCCAGGTCTCCGACAGCGCGCAGGTCTTCATGGCCGTCTTCGAGAAAAGGCCAGCCTGCTGATTCATGCGAGTACCTGGTAGCTGGTAGGACCGTAGGAACCAGCCAGGCCATGTCCTTATTAAGCTGCAGAAGCTGTGCTTGTCTTGCCGGTTCCGGCAAGGACCGACGTGAGGGCCGTTTGCCACATCCACTCGGTTTCCTCCGTCCTGGTGGCGGCCAGCACGGACCAGGACGGATGATGCTCGGGCAATGGGGGTACAAACTGTCTTCCGTCAGGAAGTATGTTTTTGGCGTTTGTGTTCAACAACACAGTTCTGCTGGCATCACCTGGCTTTGCCGAGACAGGAGAGTGTTCTGACAGCCATCATGTGTTTTAGACTCATAGGCTTAGAGTTTGGAGTAAGCTGGATCGTCGACACGAGCCGGGCAGATGCTTCAGCATGGAAGATGTCTGCTCTTACAAGCAGCTTTGGGAATCTCCGTACAAGGCTACGAACCCTGCATAGGGATACTATTTCTTTAGCCTTATAGTCCCTGCACAGTTTTCATCATAATTATACTAGAACTTCCCCCAACGGCCCCAACAGCTCAAAAGCCTCTTCTCATTTTTCGGGCCCTGATCCTGGCCCCCCTGATCAGGTCTTGGAGGTGCGAGAGCTGGAGATGATCAAAGGTACATCGGTCCATGATCAGGTTGATTCTATCTAAGTCTACCAGAATATTATATACCCGTCATGAATATAGTATACTAAGGTAGTATAGTAGTGCCCTAATCGAATACTATGCATTTTGACTATACAACGTACAATGTACTATTATCTTTGCTGCTAGTTTGCTATCCTCGTTGTTCAGGGATCTGGCCAGATTTTCGAGGTCAGGGTGCCCACGTCTTGCTCTGGAGTACCCGAAGACTCTTACTGCGCGCCAGGGCGCTGACCTACATGTCAAGAAAAACAGGTGCAACTATATGTTGCTCTGCCCAACTGTACGACTCATCACAGCACGATGAAAGCATGCGTGGAACCCTTTCAGAGATCGTGCATCTGCTTCACAAACTGTCCCTTGTTGCTGACTGAGAGCTGTACGACTTGTGAAGCAGATGCTGGGTACTGTCGTCAAAGACTCTACTTCGCCTTCCCTCCCTGCAGACTGCCTGCGGACAAGGCTTCGGGATCCCTGGCGATGGGGTCTTGCAAGTGCCTGTGATAGACAACAAGGCCTGAAGAGGTAGCTGAGGTTGCCGCGAAGTTCAAGTTATCATTGTCTGCAGAGAGTGGAAATGTGGACTGGTGAAGTGGCCTTGGAACGGCCTTGAACTTGCGGCCCTTTGTGCAGGCACGGGAGCCGGAGCTGGTGCCGGACCTCCTCAAGGCTCTGGAGCGCGTGCCCAACGCCCCGGCGGTCTTGGTTCGAGCTGCTTGGCTCGCATGGGTTCGCGCATGGAAAATGGTTGTATGATCTGAACTGTCTTGATAAAAATAAGAATCCTGAGAGGGTAGTTAGAGCCCCTTGAAGCACGGCACTCTTCCTGCAACTGCGAGCAGGACATTGGGTCGCACAGTCAGTCAATGGCTCCTTCAAGTTGCAGTAGGGGCCCGCCAGATATGCGACTCCTGATTTCGCTGAGGGTCACGGCGCCTACGTCTTCGGCAGCACCGCAGAGCCGGCTGGCAAAAGATAATATAGGGGCCTAAATAAGTACCTACATTATTTATTTTGGGGGTTCCTTATTATATTTATAGTATAGTGGGCCCCAAAACCCTACTCTAATTATTTAGGCCCCTACATTACGGCAGGGTGAATCTGGCAATGATGTTCCTCTTCGCATTGGTTTGCCAGGATTGCTCGTCTCGGTGCTTTGCAGTCTAGACTTTGGTGGAAGCGGGTCACGTCCCATGGAGCAGGGCTAAACTCCAAGAGTCTTGGAAGGAAGGCCAAGATCGCCACCGAGTGCTTGGGCTTCATCCTGGATGTCGTGGAGAAGCAGAGGCCGACGGAACAGCGTTTTCAGGACTTTGCCGTTTTGCAGCAACGCAACAAGGCAGTTGTGCCTACTATCTATATCTATTTTTTGCCTGCACCCGCCTTCATCCTGAACCTCATGGCTGACTCACTTGATCTGGCTGGCAGAGTTGGCTCACGGCTCATCTGCTTGTTCGATCAATATTGCTATCAGCTATCATGACCAAAGTCGTTATTTTGTTCGAGAGTGGTTCAGCGGTTTATCGTAGAGGTGGGGGGTGGGGTTCAGGATTGGCAGTTTCAGGCTTCCTGTAGCAGGGTTGGATTGGATCTAGCGCAGTGGTCGGGAGGTGCGTGGTTGAAGGGGTTTCGGCATGATAATATGCAAATCCCTTCGACACGAACCTAAGAATTGAAAGTCGGGCTTCAACTGGTCTGCATTGAACCCCAAACCCTAAACTGCAAAACCTTCAACCCTAAAGCCCAAAACTCTATAAAGCTTCAACCCCCCAGCCCTAAACCCCAAGCCCTCAGGGCCTCAGGGCGCCTGGCTCTGCAGGCCTGGCTGAAGGTTCTAGCAGGATTTCAGAGGTTCTCAGGGGATTTCAGAGGATCTCAGAGGATCTGAGAGGATTTCAGAGGATTTGAGGGATCTTTCGGGGTTTGGGGTTT
Organism: Symbiodinium sp. CCMP2456; assembly: GCA_905221635.1. Classification (NCBI taxonomy): domain Eukaryota; class Dinophyceae; order Suessiales; family Symbiodiniaceae; genus Symbiodinium; species Symbiodinium sp. CCMP2456. Next base: position 5,563 of record CAJNDV010015358.1, on the reverse strand, counting down.
GGGGTTGAGGGTAAGCGAAGCAACTTCAGCAACACGTGGTGTTGGGGCAGGGGCGGCATAGCAAAAGGCGCAGCCCCTCATCATCGAAATTGTCATCAGTGTCTGTAATAGCAACAGTATGAACCGCAGCAGAAGTGTTGCAGCAGAGCCATCGTGTCAGCTCCGGATGGACAGGCGCCGTTGAAGCGTCAACGAACAGGGCCATCCGTCGTTCTGCTCGATGTGGAGGGAACCACTACGCCGATCTCTTTTGTGAAGGAGGGCATCAGAGGGCCTCTGGTTTGAACCCGACTTGAGCATTGCTATCGATGACCGTGACTATGCTTAGTGGCAGGCACTGCTTTGCAATAATGAGCTACATCAATCTAGAACAAGCTGGAAGGCGCCGCATGTTGCCGTGCATCGCGTTTTCCTGCATGTCGTGATATTCCACAGCGTGAAGCTTTGTCATTGTTGAATCGGGAGAGTGCGGTTTGCGAGGCATTGTAAGCTTTTGCCCTCCGAAACCTCGACCCCTAAACCCCCAAAAGAGGTGATAAAAAAAAACCCAACCCTTGCAGGATAAGCTCTTCCCCTTCGCCGCTGCCTCGGTGGAGGGTTGGGCACCCGCTGCCGGACCGGACCTCTCTGAGGCAGAGTCGGGCAAACTGCGTCTCGTGCGTCAGAGCTTGGGGTATAGCTTAGGCTTCGAGTTTCGAACGTTTGGGGGTTTGTGGGGCTGTAGGGTTTGAGCATGCCGCCTTTCGAGTGATCCTTTTCACATACGTGGCACCCTGTACTGAAGAGGTCTTATCGAAGGGTAGTTAGCTCCCTATCTGTAGACCAAGCCGACACCCCACCTCGTATCCCCAAATGTTTCATAGCTACAAACCCTAAACCCTAAACCCTAAACCCTAAACCCTTGCAAGCAACTTGCAACGCTCCTGGCCGCGGAGGTGGTAGCGCAGTTCGAGGCACAGTGTCAGGAGGCACCCGCCGCCCTGAGGGTGCGAAGGTTTTATTTTGTGACACTGTCGGACAGGGCCGATTTTTGTAGATGGGTTGGGGTTTGGGGTTCAATAAGGGGTATCCTCATAGAGTGGCCTGAGGCCTTTGACACTGAGTGGAGCCTTGTCCTCAGGATGGTGTGCCCTTTGACACGCTGGCGCCCATTAAGGAGGTCCGGCGGCTGACGAAGGAGACCTCATCTCTCGGTGTAAGGGTTACTTTATTATCAGGGGTTTTCAGAAGCCCCCTTTCGGCGTTCGTGCTCTTTCGGGTTCCGGGCTGGTGATGGTGAGGGCGTTTAGGGCTCAGGGGCAGGGCCTCTGTCACCTGGTCCAGCCCAGCTTTGGATTGCACGGCTCATGAAGCCATGAAGGGTCGGTGAGCCTTCTTGCCCAGAGGAGTGGATCGCAAAGGATCGCAAGGTGCCTGCCTTGAAGGAGCCGATGCTATGCCTCAATGCAAGGGTTTTCCCCCTCCCGAAATTATGGCTACACATGGCAGCATGCTTCAGTGCGGTAGAACGGGTATTGAGACCTGATGCGAAATTTTGCTCATGTGGGCTGTGCTACTTTTGTGACGGTGGGGGTTGCAATTGCATGATCTGCCAATATGGGGCTGTTGTGATCCAGCCGACCGGTGCGACAGTGCTTTAGCGTGCATGTACATATCACGCCCGCTCGCAAACGGCAGCGAAACCTTGGATGTCAACGCTCTCACGGGTCTTGTCTCTCTCTTTCTCTTTCTCTCCCTCCAGCTCGCAGCTGAAATCCCCATGAGGACCTGCAAGGACGCCTTTGGCGATCCGGCTACGAACGGGGAGCGCTGCAGGGCGAGATGTTTGAGGCCAGGCAAAGCCTCGCGAGCAGATTGGCAGAGCCCCGTAAGCTTCCACAGAGCTCCGGAATCCTTGGAAAGATGCCCCTAAACCCTAAGGCCCTAAACCATAAACCATAAAACCCTGAAACTGAAACCCTAAACCATAAGCCATAAAACCCTGTACAACTGAAAAGATGCCGGAAGGACACGCCCAAAGCAATGGCTGCCTGGGTGGCGGCCGGGCAGCGCGTGGCGATCTTCTCTTCGGGCAGCCGAGAGGCTGAAACAGGGGCCATGGCTGGTCGAGAGCAGCTTTGGAGTGACCGGAACAGAGCCATGTTTGGGGGGGGTTCCGCATAATAATTATAGTATATAATGCGGGCCCCAAAACCCTATTCCAATTATTTCGGGTTCCTTATACTAATTATAGTATAATGGGGGCCCCAAAACCCTACTCTAATCATTAAGACCCCTATATTAGGCAGCATGCGAAGGCGCAGAGGCTGATCTTTCAGTACTCGGACAAAGGGGATCTGACTCCCCACATTGCGGCGTACTTCGATCCGAAAGCTGCACAGGCCCGCCGCCGAGACTTCAGGGCTTTCGGCCAAAGTGAACGGTCGGTTTTCACAAGCTGAAGGGCATCCCTGTGCAGTTTTTGCAGTTTCGACAGGGGGCCTTTTTGACAAGGCATTGTCAACCGGCTCATCTCCTTTCCCGTCCCCACCCAGAGCCGAAGAAGTCCCTGCGCAGGCTTCGAAACAGGAGGCCAAGGCCTACGTGGAAATTGCCCTGTCGCTGGGCATCGCGTGCAGCCAAGGCACCGCTGATCCTTCCGTGCTCGCCTTTCACAGAGAAACAGCACCTGAAGTCTGAGAATGTCTGAGAGATAGTGACTGATTTGCGGTGAATCCTTGTGCCACAGAATTTCGAAGCAGCACCTCCACAGTTCAAAGTTTGCGAAGCACTTCAACTCACTATAAAGATACACATCCTCTGCGGAACACGGGGGTGAAATGCTCTACGTCCGCAAACCTGCGAAGCTGTATAATTAATGCAATCCTATTGAAATCCCAAATACTTGTCACCTTCCCAAGATAGCAGACACTCTCCGAGACAGGCCTCTTTTGCACAGACGTCCTCGGCGAGGCAAAAGCCGCCCGGGAGGTGCACTCAGCGCATTCGGGGTGGTTTTTGTATTGAGTGTAAGCATTCAGAGACATCTTCGGAATTGCGGACTCTCACGTTGATGTGCCTGCTCATGGGCGGAATGATCCAAGAACCGTACCGTATGATTCCGGACCGAGTCGTCCCGGTGAGCCGCAGAGATGTGGCAGTTGGACAGTACAGTTAAACGGCAAACCTACAAAGCCAAAACCAAAAGCCTTTGAAGCCAGGCCTCACAGTCTGACATCTTGCCATGTCCCGACCCTGCCGACCCTTCCCTTCTGGAAACAAGCCGAGACCTTGCCCCAAACTCCCAAGCCAACGCTCCTTGCGGGCTGCCAGCGACAGCACTCGATCCGGAAAAGCCCGTCAGCCCAAACCTGACCTCCCCGAACCTTGTGACGGTCTAGCTCACCCTAATCTCTTAGAGTCCCGGGCGCTAGACCCCAGAGCCAAGGAAGCCGAGACTTGTACACCTCGACTCCCAGACCTTCGTTTATGTGTCGAACTGCGAGTGGAAGCAGAGAGCAAGAAAGCACCAACCCTAAACCCTAGTCGAGAAGAGTTGGTGTGGTTGGTGCGGCGCGATAACTGGGTGCGCCGCTATTCCTACAGTAAACGGCGTATCCACCGTGCGCACACAGTTTACGTACCCTAAACCCTATAAGCCCTTAAACCCTAAACCCTACCTTAGAACCCCAAACCCACCTTTTTGTAGGTTCTTATTATAAACCCTAATATGGGATTTATAGGGACCCTACAAAAAAGTAGGTTTTGGGTTCTTAAGGTAAAGCCCAGTCACAGGCCGGCTGGCAGACGGTGCTCCTGATCCGGCCTGGCAACGCCCCGCTGCCGACTGGACACGGCTTCCGGGAAGCAAGGCCCCGGTGCTTCAGGGTTTAGTGTTTGGGGTTTAGGGTTCAGGGTTTAGGGTTTAGTGTTTAAGGTTTAGGGTTCAGGGTTTAGGGGGTTCAGCTCTCTTCTTGCTACTACTGTTACTATCGCACTTACGGCTATGACGATGATGATGATGCTGGTGGTGGGGCGTTCCCGGTATGGATGGCAATAGGAAGGCGAGGCCGTATGCATGCCTATAGACATACTTGTGTGTATATGTGTGTATGTATATATATATATATATGTATATTCAACTCACATAAAATAGTGTGTATACATATATATATATATAGAGATGTGTTTCTTTCTGTATTATGATAATGATGATTATTGTTGTCACTGTTTTTTAAAATAAGCATGTATGCATGGCTGGATGTATGTATGGGCGTATACACATGTATGTACTTTTGCGAATGTATGTATGTGTATGGATGGTTGGATGCACACATGCAAACTCTCTCTCGCACTCTGTCTATATATATATATATACACATACACATACAGTTTTTGTGCGTACATGTAGGTGTATGTGTGTATATATATATA
>CAJNDV010015347.1:56723-72989 GCA_905221635.1 Symbiodinium sp. CCMP2456 | reverse complement strand
TGGCAGCATTTGGCAGCCTTCAAATCTGAGGACAGTTCGACAGGTTCCTGGATTCCCTGCCTGAGGAGTGAACAGGGTACTGTGGGGTGCTGCGCGTCAGATCTCTCTGCGAGCCCTGATACTGCAGAGTCCGATTATGTCCAATTCCAGGCCTCGCGAGCCCTTCCTGGTGATCGGTTCGTGGCCATCAACGGCACTCACCTCAAAGGCAAGCCCTGAAGGGCTGAGAGGGGAGTTTCCTTGGCGTGTTCATTCTCCCTATTCTGCCTGCAGAAATGCGCCCTACTCCTCCTTCTTTGGGCACTTTAGGCCTGAGCCATCCATTCAAGGGCGTGGCTTCTCTGTAGCATGTAAATCGATCAGCTAGAGTAACTAGAGACGCGAGAGTGCGTCAACTGTACGGGGCAGCGACATCGCGAAGCTCAATCATCCAGCATGACCTTGGACAGATGGGCATGTCCGGTTCCACGGGCTGCCAACTGTATGCCAACCATGAACGTCGTTGACCCGCTTCCGAGTTGGAAGGTGCCGATCTGGTCGAGGCAGTGAAGAAGGACTGCATTCGGGTTTGGGGTATCTCTGGCGAACAATTCGCAAGTACGCTTTCTGCTGGAGGGTGTTGTGCGGGGATCGCTGAGTGTTCCCGATCGTCGACGGGGATTGATGGCAAGAACTCCAGGAAGCGAACTTGGAGATATCAGCGCTGCGGTATTGATCTCCATTGAGACCGTTGGAAGTTGCGTCGCAGATTTTCGTTTCTGGGAGTGCTTCGGTATGATCCGTGAAAATGTGGCCAGGAATGTTTTGTGTTTTCTTGCAGTGCAGAAGCATTTATTCAAGTTGTGCATGCAAGAGCGGTAACCGCAAGTTGCATGTTGCAGCTGAGTGGCATATGCTGTCGGTTCTGCAAACCAAACCATGGCAGAGACACCATCGGTTCTGCCGTTAATCCTAGTAGTAGTGATTTCAGATGTACAAAGAGAGCTGCGACCAAGTCGCCAAGCTGCACTTTCGCTTAATGGCAGTCTTCCATTGCCACATCTGCCGCTGATGACCGTGTTTCGTGGCACTTCCTGAGTCGGAGGATGCGGGTTAGAGATGAGAAAGCCAGTTGACACAGCACGCAGCCAAATGGTGTGATACAGTGGAGTTGAGCAGCACCCAAGGCTGCCAATGCGCCCATGAAGATCATGCTGCATCGTGTTTCCACCATAGCGAGGTTGCTCGTGCTCTAACCGAAACATAGCTAGAATGAGCCCTTTGCGGTGCAGTCAGGCAGATTTCATGTTCTTCTCCAGAGAGTATCATCCCACAGAAACGGGGCTCCCCAAGCCAGCTGCCTTGCCTGGTTCTCTCTACTCGCTTCATTGGGAGAGTAGGCCTCTGCCAGTGCCATGATCTGCTGCTGCGGGACAGAGGAGGAGGAGTCGGTTGGTATCCCCAGCCCTGGTGTTAAGCCATCCATCGCTGCTCTGAAGGAGGTGGTCGAGGAGGCTCCCGTCGTGTCAGTCTTGGGTGGCTCGGAGCCGGGCGAGTTAGTGAAGACGAGCGCCTTGCAGGCCTGAATGCTAGGCATGCAGATGCGCCGAGGTAGGTAGGTGGGTGGGTAGGTAGGTGGATAGATAGATACACTCAGATGGATACAGACCAACATAGATGTAGATAGTTGTATATGCATATAAGATAGAAGATAGTCAGATAGATAGATGGATAGATAGATAGATAAGGAGGTTGATATATGCATATCCATGTAAACATTTATTTATATATGTAGCATGCTGCACACCATACATGGATCGAAGCCACTCTTGGACATGAGATTTAGGTACGTGTAAGCAAGGATATGTTTTGTGGACGTGTTGTGTATGTACAAGTAGAAATTGCAACGATGTACTAAAAAACAGACGACATTATGCATACAGTAATTTGCACAGTGCTATGCATGCTTGTGCCGGTCATCGTGGTCATGCACCGTCTCCATCGTCATCGCCGTTAAAGCCGTTCTGCCTGTCTCTGCTGGTTGATCTGTATCGAAGGAAGCTGGTTTACACAATTTGAGGATTGAGAACACTGCTTGCTTGAAACAGGAAATAGTAGCATACCAAATATTTTTTATGCATACATGTTTTTCGGGATTTGTTCTGTATGGGGGTGTATCCTGTTTAGATATAAATATGTATTAAAGCATTTCCGCCTCGATTTTTGAGTTTAGTCTCGCACACTCGCTCGAGACAGGCACTGCTTCCAGACAAGTCCGAAACTAGAGCATCTCACTATCACCTTTTCGGGTTCAGGGACGGCGTTGAGCTCTAGATATGGGGTAAAATCAAGGCCAATTGCGTGTAGCAGCCTTGGAAAATGCGTTTAGGCTTGGTCGGCCAGAGCCGCTTTCCACCTATCCAAACCCGCGGGGCCCCAGCTCCAGAGCCACGTTCCACCCACAAGCGCGAGGGCCCCAGTCCATGCAAACCAGCAGGCCCCCAGCCCCCCCAACTTCAGAGCTGCGTTCCACCCATCCAAGCCCGCGGCCCTGCAGCTCCAGGGCTGCGTGCCACCCGCAGGCCCCCAGCTTCAGAGCCGCGTGCCACCCATCCAAACCCGCGAGCACCCAGCCCGCTAGGCACGTTCCCTTTTCTTCTGAGGAGAGGACCCCAACAGTTCCTGTTTGGGGAACAACTGATATACACAAGTATTTGAAAGCAGGTGCCGAAACTGTAACATTGGATTTCACTCGACAATCCTCATGCCAAAACTTCTGTCAGGAGCGTGCAGCACGAACAAACCTTTAAAGATACAAGGCTGCTCACATCCGGATGCACGAGCAGAATGCTATTGAATGAGAGCTAGCGAAATGTTAACTGTACATGAAGTTGTATTTACATGCTTAGAGGTATAAGTATATATGTAGACTTATACCATACCTATACATAGGTACATGCATGCATGCATGCATGCATGCATACATACACAAATACATACATACATCCATGCATGCATGCATGCATGCATGCATTCATACATACAAATATGCTTGCATGATAGATGTTTCAGCATCATACTTTCGTATTTTCAGCGAGTTGTAGAATGAATGACAACAAAGCTTTGCTTTTATGTATGTTCTATTTTGCTTTCTTTGTTATGATACATATATATATATAGATCTTGTGAGACATTTTCTGTGTGTATATACGTATATGGGTATGTATATGTTTACATATGTGAGTAGTGCATGGTTTGACTTGCATGGTTAAGACGGCAATACTCTGTGTGTGTGGTGCGTGAGGGAAGTCTGGCTGTAAAGGTGCAAGGATGCCCATAGAAGCAAGCACTAGATCATGTCGTGGGCATGTAGAGCTCCAAGCGTTTATGTGACAAAGAAACGAGATCCACATGTGTGCAGGGTACACACGACTAGACTGTGCGTTTAGCATTCTGTCATGGTTCATGCTAGCTTAGAAGCCACCTTCGACACTTTAGAGACAATGTTTGCTGTAAGTTTGATTCCGCCTTCTACTTCATTGCGACGACACGTGCGCTGACAGCAGGCTCCCAAGAAAGCTCCGATTTCTGGACCGGGCCGGAGCTTCACTGTCACCATCGAGGCAAGTTGTACTGGGTGCTTCGTCAAGCCTAAGAAGCATTATTGCAGCTTGAGTAGTGCCACTTCATACTCATTCATATCATGATGAGCTTGTGCCTGCGTTCCTCGCTACGTACTAGTATCGTGTATCGACTAGTAGTGCAAACATGCCTGCTACCACTATCACAGCAGTCTTCTATTAATTGTTTGCATATCACTGGGTGTGCTAGTCGGGCACCTGTTTCTATGTCAATGCTATTCTAGGATGCTGCAAGCACACATTGAAGTGACGTTTTCTGAAGTCTGTAGCGCCTTTTGATGCAATGCTTTAATTTCCATTGGCTGCTTCTGTCACAATTCTGGTTGTTCGACATAGTCGCTTTCATCAAGTCAGAGTCAGTATCACTATCACCACCAGCACCACAATCGTCAGAGCCAGCATCAGAATAAGCATGGCGCCATCACCATCGACGTCAGCGTTGCTGCCAGTTAGTTGCTAGTTCTCTGCACCATACAAGGCCTTGTTGGACTGGTTGCGACTTTTACTCTGGCCTGATCTTTCCAGAAAGAAGCATCATTGCGTAGTGCTGTTACACGGATGATGTTTCGATATTGGAGGTAGATTTCTTGTGCTAGTTGTATGATGAGATGACCGAAGCTGTCCTGGGTCGGTCAGTCATGGCTTCTGGGGGAAGGCCACGCGCGAAACTGGCCTCGTGCTGGACGACCTTGATGCTCGAGGTGTGGCGTGTGGGAGGTTGAAGGTTGACACTCTTCAACAAGCAACCGGAACCTGAGCGCACACAACAACAAGTTTGTACTTTGTCACCGGGTTGCCGTCCAACCTGGGATATCACGGCCCTCAGCAATGCAACCGGACTGAGCTCCTGTCCATCATCAGCGGAAGGACGGCGTAGCTGGCTATGATCGTCTAGGTTGTGGAGACATGTCCCCTCGTCGAATTGTGAAATAAAGCCTCCGTCACAGCGACTAATTCAATCTTCTTGTGGTCAAGTTGTGGCAATTAATGCCATACCTCTCAGATGCAATGGCCAGCCGATGGCTCGCCAGTCGCCGTGTATTGGTCGTGCCCGGTGCGATGAAATCGGGAACCTGCTCGTTGCGAGCGCAGCTGCAGTGGATGGCAAACGGGGACGACCTGTCCCTGCCCTCTCAGGAGCTTCATTTCTTCGATGAGGACGAGGAATGGGCCCGTGGTCCTGCATACTACGCCTCCTGGTTTGAAGACTGTTCGATGATCGGAGATGTGACCCCGAGCTATTTCTACATCCCTGCAGCCATCGAGCGCCTTGCAGACCAGCTCCCGCAAGCACAGCTTGTTGTTTTGTTGCGGAACCCCATCGCTCGCGCAGTGAGCCACCAGAACCATGACCACGACAAGAACCGCCCAGTCGGCAGCTTGTCGGAGCGCTATCAAAAGGAGATGGCAAGCTACGGCTCCCCTCCAAGCCGCTCGGACGCCTTCCGCCGGGGCCTCTATGCAGAGCAGATGGAGCGGCTCTTGCATTTTTTCCCTGCAGACCAGGTGCTGGTGATCATCGCAGAGCGCTTTCGCAAGCAGCCGGAGAGAGAGCTTCGACGCGTCCGAGCCTTCTTGGGCCTGGAGAGCGTCTGGTTTCCTGCAGAAGCTCTGATGGAAGAGCATGTGCGCTATGAGTACTCGGAGGTGCTGTCTGCGTCGCTGAGGGAGGAGCGATGGCATGGGAGGGGGTCTTGTAGTTTTGTTCTGGTGTGATCGAACGACGGGTGGAGGTTGAAGGATCTGTCTTATGCAGTGCAGGAGCTGCGCCGCTTCTATGCTGCCGATGTCCAACACCTTCGGGGTCTGCTGGGAGATCCTCTGAAAGACTGGGATGCAGACTTCGCCACGTTCCGGCCCCCTGTCCTTCTGCGGCCCCGCTACGTTGTGTCCTGGCGGCCGGGCGGTTCAGAGTCGGCAGAGTCGGAAGCATCGCTCGAGCTGGTCGAGAGGCGAAGGAGGTCGCCTAGCCCGAAAACTTCCGATGTTAGTGTACCACACAGATTGAGCATCGTCGAGAACTCTCGCGAGCGGGCACCCCAGAAAGGAGCTTGGCAAATCCCGTGCCCTGCGTCCAAGACACTGACCCGAAGATCGTGACGCCAAACGTGATCCACGCTCTGTCAGCTGGTACATCAGGCACCGCTTGTGGTTGTGGAGGCTACATGTGATTTGGGACTTCGTGGAGCAATGGCTGGTCGGGGACCTTCGCGGCCTGATGTAGCTAATCACGGACGGACAAAAACTCCATCTGGCAGCTCGACGATCGCTCAAGAGCGTTGTTTCAGCCTCGCTTGAACTGGAAGGCCTAGAATCGCCCGGGCCGGACACTTCGAAGACAAGCTTTTGAGCGAAGCGGTCCCTTCTCGCATCAAGCAGGCATCTGGCTCTTGTCACGAAGCCTAAAAAGGCTTAGCAAAAGGTAAGCAGGCTGTGGAGTGCGGCGGCCAAGGCATCAACCAAATGGGCTCAAAGCACACGGAATGAAAATTGCGAACCAAGCAATGACTCAAAGAGTGCCTTCCTGGAATCGCAGGACAACAGAATCGTCCGTATTCCAGCGGAAATGAGGGCTAAACCCAAGTTGGGAGATCGTTCCTGAATTTGATGGTTTTTTTTGTGGTGATGAACCCTTCTACCCCAACCCCGAGCTGGGAACTCCGGGACGGACTCCTCGAGCAAGACTCGGCATTTCCGGACTCTCACTGTGGACTATGTTGGGATTTGGTTTCAGGATGTTCAGGGCTTGAGGGGCGAGAATGAAGCTGAAGTTAGTTGTAGAGGGGGTTCAAGGCGTTCGGTCTTGCCTTATCTTTTTTGAGAGGCTCTTCTGCTTCCAACGCACGCCCACTGCTCCACAGTCCTTGCAATGGGATGTCTCTAGATCTCACAGCTGAGGCACTCAAAACTTAAACCATAAACCCCAAAAGCTTCTTGACAAGCCAAAACCTAAACACCTCAAGCTGCAAAACCGGAAAACCTGTACATAACCCTAACCCTTAAGCCCTGAACCCAACGATGACCGGATCAGTGGTATGATAATGGTCATGATGACGAAATTTTGGTGAGGGTGCACTTGGTGACGCCGTTGTTGAAAATGAAGCTGAGGGTTTGACCGCTTCCAGGTCCTGTCATTGCGAGCATTCCGGAGGGGGCCGTGCAGGACTTCAACATGAAGAATCCAGCATCTGCTGTCTGCCCGAACGACGCTTTTGCGCGCCCAGAGTATTAAAGTTCAAAGCGTGATGAGGTCGAGCTATCGGTTTTAGATGGTTCTTAGGGCTAAACGGTCGAGAATGTAGGAGGTTCTTGCTGCAAGAAGAGCCCATGTCATGTGCCTCGCAGCCGAGGATCTGATCCTGGCTGTCAATGCAGTGGAGGGAGAGGCTCTTTGGCTCTTGGAATCCTCGAAAAAACAACCTTTGAGGGTTTTTCAAGCACCATGAGGCGCAGCTTGTCAGAGTGATGGCAGAATGTTTTGGCGGAGGCTTCCTGAGCCCAGGTGAAGGCGATTATCCAACAGCTCCAGTCTTTGGACAAGACGCCTTTGACTCTGAAGATTCTGCGGCCGCAGGACTCTAGTATCCCGGCGATGTAACAGCTTGACGTCGTTGAGACAGGAGATGAAAATCTCCATGGGCAAAAAGCCCAACGCTTCCCTCGGCCTGCAGATGAACTTCTCATCCTTCTCTGCTGGGTGCCTTCGCTGACAAGTAGAGATCATGCAGTCGACATGTGCACCGCTCGGAGCATGAAGCAGCTGTAGCAGACTTACTGAACATTACTGAACAGGGCCGTGGTTGACATGATCGCCGAATCAGGACCGCACCTAGCAGAACTAGCTGTAACATGAGCCACTCTAGCATCTTGGCACAGATCTTCTTACGAGATAAGAAGCTGCTGCACAGGAGTGGCATATGGCTGGAACGAATCGCAGCCGGAGGCCGGGAGAGAAGCATGGCACTCGAGCCTTTTCACGGGCTGCAAGTCGCGCGTCAAGCAGGAGAAGAGGCTGCGGCGAGGAGACCGCCTGGTCGCCATTGATGGGCAATACCTCAAAGGCAGAGCGGCGAGTGCGGCAGGTGCCGCTGTCCCGCCATGTTCTTTTTCCCCTCTGCAGGCGAGGAGATGATCGAAGCCCTCAAGCAGAAGAAGGGACAGGACTTCCGGGCTCTCGGGTTCAAGCCGTGCCTCTTTCGTCTTGTCCTGGAGCCGCGGTGTTCGTGATTTAACTTATTCAGCAGTTCAGCCGTGCCGGTGCTGGAGCAGCAAAAACATTGTTGGACCCAATCGAAAGAGCCGTTTGGTCGGCTCGGGAGCCAAGTTCGAGGCTCGGGCGGGGCTTGGGGCGCCATGGCGCACAAGTCCAACCCCTACAAGAAGGCCGGCAAGTGCAATTGCACGTCCCGTGACATCATCTTGCAGTCCCTCTCCTGCCGGGTATGAATCCTGTTCGGAAGACAGCCCGCTGGCGCCAGGCACGCTCGAAGTTCCGCTGGAAGTGGAAGAAGAAGCGCACGCGCCGCTTGCAGAAGAAGCGCCGAAAGATGCGCCAGCGCTCGAAGTGAGGAGGCCCGCATGTCTCAAAGTAAGGCCAAGGGAGGATACGAACAAGGTCATGCACAGTACTCTGGACTGGAGGTGCTTGCAGCCTGCGCAGATGAAACGACAGAGGAGTGAGATCGCTCCTTGGAGTTTGCCCTTTTCTTTGTGTGTGCTGTGGAGGCCAGCCCTGTGCCCTTGACCCGCTTGCTCCTTGAGGCTGGACCACCTTGACGTGCATCAATTCCCGACGTGATGCCAGCTGGCAGAGAAATCCAGAGACGGCCGGGGGAAAAGCCTTTAAGCAGCGTTGCAGCTGACAGCATCTGTGGTGATGCGGCCCTCTCTGTTCTCCGACTAGTGACTAGTGACTATTGCTCAGACACGGCACCGAGCCTGCAGAGCCATTTGGTCTCGAGAGCCAAACTGAAGGTACTGTAGGCCTGCAGATGTCCTTGCTCACCCCAACACCGTCTGCGTCGGGTGACTACAAGTCTCGGAGCTTGGCAACTTCAAGACATGCAAGACTTAGGACCCAGCCCGCAGTTCGTGGACCTTGGCCAGCTTGATAGTCCCACAGTACCACAAACCAGCCTAGAATAATCCTGCATTCCACGTGTTTGCAGTTTCCCTTCTAAACTCTTTGTCCAGTCGCAAGCCTATGTCTGCGACTGCAGACGCTGGGCAGCACGCGTCCACTCGGCGAAGGTCGCTTGCACACTTCCATTCCAAGCCCCGAAGCCCAGCACCGCGCATCGCCGTGCCAGGGACATGACCTCCGAGCCCCGGCGCCTGCCATGCCCGGAGGAGCTGAAGTGTCGTGCAGGGAGAGACGGCTGACAACTTGAAGCACTGTCCTGCAGCGCATCATCGACATGGTCGGCTTCGCCTTCGGTTGCGGAACGCTGGGTGGCTTCGGCTGCGGGCTCAGCATGAGAAGCCCTGCTGCTTGTCTTGTCGTTGCTGACAGCCTAAGGCCTGTAGTTTACTCTCCACAGTGCCAACAGCCCCGGATACTCGCCATCATTTGACAAAAACTGAGCAGACGTTCTCAGACTTCACAAGAGTTGAGGGCTTCGACGCCTGATCATTTCTGCTTTAGAGGATCCTCTGTGCCGAGGCATGACCTTCGCACGCAGCCTCAGAGATCATCCCAAGGCCCGGATGTGGACAAAGCCCAGCCCTACCGATACAGAGTCTTCTCCGAGAGGGCCACCGCTTCTCCGGCGCCTTGGCGGCCGCGGGGTTCCCAGCGAACGGAGGGCGAAAAAAACCGATCCAAAGGCGGCGCACAGCCCAAGACTTCATGTTGCCAAGGCCCAGGCCAGGGCGCCCCAACTGGGCAGCACCTTTGCGTTGTGGCCAAGATCTCAAGCGGAGATGGCATGTTGCAACTGACTAGATAACAAGGGATTTTGCATTGACCATAAGCGCAGCAGCAACCACAAAAGATCAACAAGAATGCACACGCACTCGAACACACGCACGTGCACGCACACACAAACACAGAAACATCCACCTGTTTTTGACCTGATGACCAGGTAACTGCAACTCATCTTGGCTACCCGCGACGAACGAAGGAAGCTAGATACAAGAATAGCATTACGGACACAACGAGACACAAGGTTGTGCTCCAAAGTGATACATGTGCGATTAGACCAGACTGGATAGGATAATCTGGACAGCTAGCTAGCAAGGTGAGTGGTGGACAGACAGGTAGATGTTCAAGCAAAAGCATGCAGAAAGAATGATGGAAAGGCTGAGCGAGTGGAAGAGAAGCAGCCGTTTTCGTCGTGCGGCCAGGGCATCCGCTGCAAGCCTCGCCAGCGCGAAAATTGGGAGCCAGCACCCGACGTGACAACTGGCATGCTGGATTCAGGTCAGGCCTCTTTCACGCTTTCGAGTGCGCGGCCTTGGCCTTGGTGAACACCCGGCACAGCGCACAAAGAGCCGGGTCGGAGGGTGGTGTCCCTACGCTGGAAAGGTCTCGCAGCGGCACCTGGATCCGCAAGGACTCGAACGCTGACGGCCGCTTGGGGCAGTGCGCGCCAGTGTATGGCTGACAGCCCGCCTCGCGCCTCGGCCTTGCGAAGAGTGAGGAGCTCGAAGTTCGCTGGATGCGGCCTTCTGCGGCTTCCTGACGGCGGGGGTGCCCTCCTCAGAGCTATGAACCTGCCTATAAACCCTCCGTGTCATCCTCTGCCGTGCGCCCCCCCTGGGACCTGGCCTCCAAGAGAAAGCACAGGTGCTCTCCATCCGCCAGGGTCCGCGCGTGGCCTCCATGAATGCAGCGGCCACCGCCTCTGAAAGTCATGGCCGCGCAATGGGTACAAGTAATGCACCTTGGGCGACATGGGGTCGGTAGATGCTACAGTTCTCAATAGATCTTTTGGGAACACCTCGAGAGGTTGGCGCTTTCTGCGTGGCCCTCGTTGATGTGGTGTCAGGCGTGGGTTAGCACACCGGGCATGCAAGGGCTTGAGGTAAGGCTGTGGCTCTCCGTTGGGCAAAACCACTCACATGCTATGTCATCCGATGAGTCGGCAAATGCGAACCTTGCAGGGACTGCGCGCCTTTGACGTGAGCCGGGCTTGAGACCAAGCGTGTGCAGAGAAAGGTGCCGATTTGATGGTAGTTCAGGGATTTGGGAGCATTGTGTGTCCAGCCAATGATGCACTGGGTGCAATTTTCTTGCCTTTCATGCTCTCACCGCCGCCCATGGACTCGGGCTCAAGATTCAAGTCCGGCTAACATCATGTCCGAGGCCTACCGAGCTTCGCCAGGATATCGAATTGATAAGTCCAGGAGGGTGTCAAGTTTCTCCCGTGGCTCCTCCGTTCATGTGCAGGCCCTAGCTTGAATCAATGGCGCTCGCGGCGTGGGTCTGGTTCCGGCGAGACCTGCCTGGTGCTGGCCAAGGAAGGCTCCCCGCGGGGGAATTCTGAGGTGCTGCAACTAACGGACCTCGGAACCTGGCATCCTAGACGTGATCGTGGCATGGTCCAGCAGTCGTGGCTCGCTATGGGTCGCTATGTCTCGCTAGTGCTTTGGGATGGTCTGCTGGTCGCGCTGAGGCATCGGTGGCCACGGATTTTCCTTATCCAGGTGAGTCGGGACATCAGAAGAATTCGTGTTTCTCGTGTTCAGGCCGGACCAGAAGGGACGTTTACAGCTTTTAACGGCATATGGCTCGGATGATCTCAACGAGAACTATGCATTTAAAGGGCTGAGCCATGCTGAGCCTTGGGAAGTTTGTGTGATGAAGGCAAAGGAAGGGAAGCGGTCAGTTCCTGCGAACTGTCCCAGTCGCAGTGTGAGATTCGAAGAAGATTTGCGCACTTGTTATGGGGGTCGACGAGGAATCCTTCATTCACAGGACGCAGTGACTGAGTGGCACGTGGTGAATTGAATCCACATACATGTGAAGACCAAGCCCACTGTGGATTGAACAGCTCGACAGCTGACGTCTGTGAGGCTCGTCGTGAGTAGCGAGCCGTGTTACGAATTAAGGAGTGCATGTATGTCGAGCACGACATCTTGTTTCATGCTCTCGGCGAGACGTGAGGCTGTCTCAGAGACAAACTGCCTTTTGATGTCCTAGTTTTGCTGACCTCTTGCCAGGACGGGCTCGAATGGTTCCTTAGCCTTAGGGTACATTTGTTGGCACGGGGAGCCGTGATATGCTCTTCAAAGAAAGGTGACCGGGTGAGGCAGCTGAAGTCACGCGATACAACGCTGTGCAGATCTCCTGGCTCCAGGAACAGCCTTCGAGCTTCATGAGTGCAAGATCTCACGAATTGATACCAGTGCATCGAGAGGTTTGCTTAGCACAATCCTGCCACTGGCCATGTTGGCTTTGCTCTCACCAGCCGAGTGCTCAGCAAGCTTTTGCATGATTCCAGGGTTGGGGAGGTACGGGATGGTACGACTCATGGGGCTCAGGAGTTGCGTGTTTCCGCAAGTCGGCGCACAGATTCACAGTCCTTCCAGGTGGTTCAACACGAGCCCATGAACCGTAGCGTCTTGCAAGTTAAAGCAATCAAGTCTGTGCTTTCGTCAGTGTCAGGCAAAGACCCTGGATATGAGCCCGTCGGCGACCACCACGAAGTCCACCCCCAGTGCACTGCTCTCCAAGCGCACCGAGGATGCTGGCTGGTTGCAGGGTTTTCCGGGTCTAGCGTTTTCTTTGCATCACGGGCCTGGACCTACAAAGCATTCTCGTTCACAAAAGCTGCAGTTTCTCAAGTGTTAGGCTTGCCGCGGGCAGGGCATTGAGTTGACAATGCAAAGTAGCCGTGGACATTGTGTTGTTCTGAACGTTCCGTGGGTTCAGGAGATCCTGGCCTCGTTGAAGAAGATGCCTGCCAAGGAGTTGAAGAAGCCATGCAGCCCAGTGCAGGGAAGTCCTCTGACGAAATCCGGTCCCCGGATTCGGCCTTTTCCTAAACCGCGAGATTGTATTCTGAGGATGATGAAGCTCAGTGATGAGCTGGCCAAGCAGACTGCAGAGAGGCAGTGGTCATCGTACTTCTTGGCTGCTTCTACACCCCATCTATTGACTGCACGTGGCTCATGATGCAGCCAATGTGGACACCACGCTCTAGTGCGAGAACTGTAGATTTCGGACAGTGCCAGCAAGCCGAGCACGGATATCCCAGCACGCACAGCACGTTGAGTCTCTGCCTGCAAAAAAGCCAGCGCAAACATACGCTTTGGTATGCCCATATGCCTGGACACCACTGGGACGACGTGCCGACCTCATCCAAAAGTTTGTATGTTGCTACTCCGTGATGCTTGTGCTTGTCCCTAGATGCCAGCAGTTTAAGCCCGGAAGTGAAGCTGTTGATATGGTGTACATGATTTGATGGGCGGTGCCCTGGACTTGGCTGTGGCCTCAGGTTCGTTTACAGCCTCTACGTAGAGAGCATCCTCCTTGCCACCTCCAGCATTGCTCTCCAGGGCAGAGAGGCGCTTGATCGCCGCATTGCTGTGAGTCAGATTCTCTCTCGCCCTCCACAGGCAGTTTGCCGCTGGACGTTGAAGGGAGTTGATGACAAGTCCACTCCCTTCCTTCTTCGCAAAGACCTCGGAAAGCTTGGCAACACGTTCAGCTGCCTCTGCAGTCTTGCTTCTGGTCGCCCAGTTTGCGAGCCTCACGGATGGCAAGGGTTCTGCTCCTTCGTTGTTGTGCCTGGCACTTAGCTAGCGAGCTACCTGCATGTTGTAATCAGTGGTTCCGCAGTTTGGGGATTCCGTTGACATTCTCCACCTCGGTCCCTCTCCCCTCGTCCTCTCCACCCACCCCCACCCGTGGTTGCGTTTTGATCCAGAATCATGCCTTTTACCACTACTGTCTGCAGGAAATCGAAAGGGATTTTCCGAGAGGTTCTTAGACGTCCGAAAAAGACTTCATAAGAAAAGGGTTGACTGCCATCATGGTCTTGAGACTCGCACTTCTCTCACTGCTTCTGCTGCGTTCAAACTGTCCCATGAGCCAAGACCACCACTTTTCGGACTGCGCCCCATCCGGAGACTTTAGAAGCGGGTCATGCCGCCTGTCGCGGTGCCCTTCTTCGAGTCCGCAATGGTACACAATCCCGTTTCTGTCTTTGCCTTTGGCATGCCGTCGCAGATTTTCGTGACTTTGAGCCGTACAGGGAGCCCTGAATTGGTGCCTTCAGCCTTTTTGTTGCACGGAGCATGGGGGTACTCGTTAGGGATAGAGTCTGATATAGAGCAAGCAGCAACACTGGGCAATACTGTGTTCATAAGAGCAATGCCGACAGGAGTGGGCAAGCAAGCAGCCCCCTTCCCCCAAGCTTCCACACCCCACTGACGCCAAGCCCGAGAATTTGCAAAGCTCGAGTGCCATTCATCGGTTTGGCCACTGCCCACAAGTGGGGGTTTCCGAAAATAGGGGACCCTAAGATAGTACCCTAAATAGTAGGATCCTTAATATAAGGACCCCCAAAATAAGGTACCCCTTATTTTCGGAAACTCCCAAGTGGGAATCTTCGGAGCCTTGCTCCAGTCGAACAAAGCCGCAGCAGGGCTTCCTCCTTAGGGTCCAATGCTGTAGTCTCTTTCTTCGGCTGATGCAGAAGTGTGCTGCTGAAGAGTTGGGTGCATGCGTCTCCAAGGTACTTGTCAGCGCAAGGGGTTCGCATTAGTCGTGCATTCCGCGGGCTGGAAACATAGGACCATGAATGTGCGGACGGAAAGTGGTTCGGTGGCAATATTTGAACCGAACCAACTCTGCAACCGGAGGGCAGTTGCTTTAGCGATCTTTCCGGCCACTGTTAGTTTTTGATGCGTCGCAAAGGTCATTCCCGACTCCTTCCCAGCGCTCGCTGTGCCTCCGGTGCAGGGCCCAGCCACGGTCTGCGTGACATGTTGCACCTGCAGTATGGTGGCGAAATTAGCATGCTTGGTAGGATTCGCAACCACAGCACGACACTTTTCAGAAGAGTAGCATCGCGTGAATACGGAACACTTGCTACTGGAGGTCGTGTTTCGGCAAAGTTCGATACACTTTTGACGTAGAACTTGTGCAAACATGCTTGTTCCTCGCGGCGAATGATACATATGCCCTTTATTTCAATTGGAGGGTTTCTATACAAAGGCCACGGTCCCTAGATGGAGACCTCGTGTTGCCAGCCCGGTCCAACGACATCAAGTGGCAAGCTAACTAGCGTTTCAACAGAAGACTGGCTTGTCAGGCGCAGCTTTCATGAGGAAGAATACCCAGAAACAGTTCTATTGAAGCTTCATTTTCAATGCAGGGGCTTATCGGCCTGCTAGCGCGAACGAGCCCCTCCTTCTTGCCTGGACAAAGTCTGGACGTGGGTTGCCCCTGGCAGTTTGGTTCACATGGCTTATAGTACTGGTGGTGCTGCTAGTGGTGTGCCTCGCGGTGGAGGGGGGTTGCCAAACACGACAACATGCCTGGGGCCTGGGGCGGATGATAGTGTGGCGTCCCACTCATGTCAGTGAGTTGGGAGTTCTCAAATTTTACCAGACGATGACGGCACCTGTTGTTCACAGTGGCCACTGTATGCTTTAAACTTTAAATGCTATAGAGACGCGACAGGCACAACAAGCTTAAAGGTGGCGGTCTCAAGGCATGCCACAGTCTGGCGCCATTGTCACGATGTTGTCATGCCAAAGTGCCACTAAGATACAAGCGCAATCTCACGCATTGCCTTCAGTATGCATAGTACCGTCATCTTCCTTGTCTGAGATGGATGGCTACAGTTGGAACTGAACGGAGTTGCGCCTTTGTTTCCCTTGATGGTCCTCAGTGCCGTAACCGTGCTTTGTGAATGTAAGGTCGTTGAAGACAACCATCTTCGTGTTTGTAAAGAATATCACCAAGGTGATTTGCGCAGCCATAACCTTCACTGTCTTCGCTGCTCTTGTTGCCGGTAGCCTTATTTGACCAGAGAGGTCACAAGATCAAGTACGCCAAGCATGTTCTTCATCATGTTGTCGTTCTTGCTATGTGTTTCATTGAGTAGCTTCGTTGTTGCATATGGCCAAAAACATTTCGACAAGTGTTGTTTCTTGGAGTTTGCCGGTTTGAGGATTTATATAGCTGCACGTCATTGTGTGGGGATATGGCCCAGGCACCAAAGTCTGCCTGCTAACCCCTAGGCCAGCGAGAGCTTCCAGGAACAAGAGACCTCCCAGATAGACCCGAGACAGTCGGATGGCGTGATGGCGCACACATGTTTAAACAATAACTCCTGATCTAGAATCCTGGACACCGATCCCCCTCGAGCAGGCCGTACTCCGTGTCCGATGCACCGGGTCTGAAGTCAAACTCAAGAGGTTTCGGTGATTCGGAGCTGACTGAACAGCAATCTCGTAGCTGTATAAACACCTTTTGGGTCGGGCCGGTTTGCGCCTTTTTGTGAATTATGATTTAGGGGGACCCCCCTAAGAGGGTATGGCAAATGGAGTCTGATACCAAGGGTTTTTGCTGATGGTTGGTTTTTTGGCCTCTGTTTACTCCAGCGTGGCATCACCAGCACTCACTAGCACTCACTAGCGCTCACTAGTGCTCACTAGCGCTCACTAGCGCTCACCAGTCCTTACTAGTGCT